>JAIUZE010014419.1:0-12392 GCA_022085475.1 Heliosperma pusillum | reverse complement strand
CCAGACAATTCTGCACCAAGGAGCCTTCACCTCATTCATCTCACTAAGCCACTTATAACCACTAGAAATAGTATACTCATCACCCTCAGCAGGCCAAAGACCTTGTGAGAACCCTATCTTCAAAGCATTCTTAGTTGCACAGATCTTCCTCCATGCCCATGAACTAGAAGAATTAGGTTCATAGGTAATCCAATCTCTCCCTTTGAGATAGATTTTATCTATCCATTTGATCCAGAGATGATCTTTTTTAACAAGAATCCACCAGGCCAACTTACCAACTGCTGCAATATTCCATAACTTACTATCAAAAATGCCCAAACCCCCTTGATCCTTTCCTTTACAAAGAGCAGACCAAGCTACTAATGGAGCCTTTGAGTAAGTATCTTCCCCTTCCCATAAAAAATTCATGCAAATAGCTTTGAGTTTATCTATCACACCCACAGGAAGTATGAAAATTTGAGCCCAATAATTGTGCAAAGTGTTCAGGACTGACTTTACTAGGGTAAGTCTGCCAGTATAGGAGATCTTCCTCTTGTTCCAACCCTTAATCCTGGAAATCATCTTCTCAACCAACATATTACAATCACTCCTTGACCACCTCTTGTTAGAAATAGTCACACCAAGATATTTGAATGGTAAAGAGCCTCTTCTGAAACCAGTGTGCTCAAGAATAAACTCCTCAGTATCATTATCAACACCTTTTAGAATAATCTCAGATTTCTCAATGTTAATCTGCAAACCTGAAGCTTTTGAGAAACTATTGAAACCTTCCATCAACATAAAAATAGTCTTGACATCACCCTTACAGAAGATTAAGAGATCATCAACAAACATCAAGTGATTCAGCTTAAGTCCTTTACACAGATGATGAAATTTAAAGCCCTTCATATCTCCTATAACCATTAAAATCCTGCTGAGATATTCCATACACAAGGTAAACAGAAGAGGAGACAAGGGATCACCTTGCCTGAGACCTCTTTTACCCTGAAAAAAACCATAAGGCTACCCATTTAAGACAATAGAGTAAGATGTAGTAGTGACACACTGAAGGATTAGCTGAATGAATTCAGGAGGAAACTGTAAACACTTCAGAATGAAATACACAAACTCCCATTCAATGCTATCATAAGCTTTCCTGGGATCCACTTTTATTAAGCATCTTGGAGAAGAATTCTTCCTAGCATAAAGTCTCACCAAATCCTGACTAATAAGAATGTTTCCAATAATACTTCTACCCTTAATGAAAGCTGCTTGAGAAGGATTGATGAGAGCTGGCAGGACCTCAGCCATCCTATTACAAAGAAGCTTTGAAATTACTTTATAGAGGGTATTACAACAAGCAATTGGTCTAAATTCCTTAACACTTTTAGGATTGTCAGTTTTTAGAATAAGGACCAAGTTTGTAGAGTTAATTTGTTTCAACAGCTGCCCTATATGAAAAAAATATTTGATAGCATTAATAATATCATCCTTTATGATTCCCCAACTTGATTTAAAGAAGCAACTAGTGTAGCCATCCGGGCCTGGGCTCTTCTCATCAGGAATGGAGAAGACAGTATTCTTGATTTCAATATCAGTAGGTATCCTGCACAGGTTATCCCAATCCCTCTTCTGTACTGTAGGACCCTCATTCATAATGTTAGGAAAGACATCAGAAGTAGAAGCACAAGACCCCAACAATTCCTTATAATACACCTCAAAAGCTTTCTAGATGTCCTCAGGCTTGTCATAAGATTGTCCATCCAACCCATCAATTCTGAGAACCTTATTCTGAATTTGTCTCTGTTTAATAACTTTATGAAACATTGCACTATTAGTATCACCTTCTTTGGCCCACTGGCACTTAGCCTTCTGCCTAAAAAAATCCTCTTTAGCCTAAGCCAACATGACATAACTACTTCTAGTTTGATATTCCCTATCCATGAGTTCTAAGTTATGAGGATCAGTTTGTAAATCCTTTTGGCATCTTAACAACACCTCAAAGGCAATATCAGCATTTCTTTCAATGTCAGAAAATAACTCCCTATTCAGCTTCTTCAACATAGGTTTAAGTAACTTTAGTTTCTTAGCCACCTGGAACATAAAGGAGCCATTAATCTGAGTGGACCAACCTCTACTCACTACCTCCTGAAACTCAACAACCTTGCTCCACATATTAAAGAATTTGAAAGTCTTCTTACTACTACTAACACCTCCTTCTTCAATAATGCATGGACAATGATCAAAATCACCCTCAGGCCCATAGAAAGCATAGTAATTAGGATAGCTTTGAAGCCAACCATCATTAACAATCACTCTATCAATCCTACTAAACACTCTTGTACCACAAGGTTGCTTATTATTCCAAGTAAAAAAATCACCCAAGGTCTTAATATCCTGTAATTCACAATCATCAATAACTTTCTGAAAAGGCATAGTCTCAGAGTCCCTGACAGGCAAACCTATTTTCTCACTAGGATGCAATACATCATTGAAATCACCCAAAATCAACCAAGGATCAACCATATTCAGTCTAGTTAAAGCCTCCCAAAGGGGAATTCTCTCTTCAGGTTTGTTAAAACCATACACAAAAGTAATATAAAAATGATTATTACCACCAAGTCTCTGAACCTTTAAGTGAATAAATTGTGCATCCATCTACAGAACATCCACCTGAACTTTTTGATCCTTCCAAATAACCCATATTCTACCTCCATTATGAAAATTATTGTTAGCAATAAAAGACCAGCCATTACAAAATTTACCAGCTACTTTATTTAGAGACATAGATTTTACCCTAGTCTCAAGGAGCCCAAAAATGTCCATATCATTTTGATGGATATACCATTTGATATATTTCTGTTTTATCTCACTATTCAGGCCCCTAACATTCCAAACTCCTATTCTATTCATTATGGGGCAAACCATCTCCATCTCCTCCTCCTTTATCTACCAATTCAGATGACTTCCCTACAGCACTGTTAAATTCCAGCACAAAACCAGTATCTTGCCCACCAGTCAGACGAGTTTCATGTCTTGTAAGCCTGGTAATGACCCTTGCAGGGGTGAAAAGAGAACTGTATTGCACATTCATTGGAGTATTAACTGGTGTATTTGCATTAGAAGGGCCTGCTTTCTCCATCTCTTTAGATTTAGTAACTGAACTCAACTTACTAGCTGGCAATTCAGGAAATTCAGCTTGGTCCAACACAGGACCATTAACCTTTTTCTTCCTCCAAATCTGCTTCCTTGGAACTTGCCACTTAGATTGTGCAGGGAAAGTTTTAGGGCCATTACTCCTACACATCTCACTACTATGACCCATTCCTTTGCATTTTTGACATGTTATAGGAACCCAATCATACTCTACAGTCACAGTCACCTCCTGCCCTTTCTCATCCTCAAATACAATCTTATCAGGAAAATTCTCATCAACTTCCACCTCCACTAACACTTTGGCAAAACCCAGAAGAGTTTTCATCAATGTAACCTCATCAATCCTAATAAACTTTCCTATTAAGGACGCCAATTTCGCAAGACATTTCTCACCCCAAAACTTCAAATCAAGTCCAACTAACTTAATCCATATGGGAACAATTTTAACAGACACCTTGGCCATCTTCACATCCTCATCCCAGGACCGAAGAATAACAGGTTTCCCATCAAACAGCATAACACCCCTATTCAGAACCAATTGCCGATGTTCAACTGTCCCAAAACGTATGATAAACAGCCCATTTGGCAAAAAAGAAATTTTGGACACCTCATAATCCTTTAAAGATCTTCTTTAAAAAACCTTCAATCACCATACGAGGCGGGTTTGCCCCCATGACATAGCCATAAACCGCAGATGACCAAAAGTTGATTTCATCCTGAACATCCTCAATAGATAATTTAAGATTATTACCTTTCAGAGCATCTACAATTGCTTCAACTTCATTAATGGAGTCCAGTTTCCCCTCCTTAGCACGACTCTGCTCCTGCCTCTTCCTTCGCGAAACAACTTCCTTCCATGTATCATTTGATTCAGAGCAAGCCACTTCCTTTCCAGCATGATTACCTTTCAATCGATTATGAACTTCCATCTGAATATTATGAATCGCTGAAGCACGTAAGATTTTGTTACTATCAGAATTATTATTCCTATTATTTAATTGAGTATTACTTAATGTACTATTATTATTACTACTTGTATTTAATTTGTCAAGAGAATGATTAGTTGAATTAATTTCTGCCATTGCACAAAATTCCATAAAACCCTAGAAAGTTAGAACAAACTTCTCTCTAACTTTCTCTCTCATCATTCTCTACTGTGATAAATCCTTTATTATATTTGGTCAACAAAGGATAATATGGAGATAATTAATAAGCACAATCCTTTGGGAAGGATGCTTTAGTTCTTTCCAGCTTGAACTCTATTTGGGATAGCCTACTTTGTCCTTGCGACTATTATATTTGTTGGTATAATTTGTTAATACTTTTTTGTTGTTATGGAGTGCGTATATATGTCCACTGTTGTACAATTACCAGTACAATAGTGAATTGCTCCTTTTCGATCTGGTGGACGTATCTAGTGATTTTGTCGATAAACAACATTTATCTTTGTGTCTATTTTATATGTCTTTTCATATTATTTCATTCCTATCACCATTACCAACTAGTTATTGGATAACGATACGCCCATGTTACAACACAAAAGTTTAATTAGTATGTCATCCATTTCAGTATGTTGAGTACAATATGTTGAGTACTCCTAGAGCACTAAAACTTCCCCATTTCATTAAAACAAGTTGACCTTATAAAAAAATGAAAGAAAAATCTAAAAGGATAATATATCATTAAAATTAAATAGCAAAGAATACCTAGCTAGCAGACAAATTGTACACAACGATGTCTTATGAACATACAAATGAAATTTCCTATATGCACAACACACAATGTTTAGCACATCATCATTTTCGTTGTTGAAATCAATTAATAATCATATGTGTCATTTACTATTCTTGAACTCTTAAGACATATTGCAGCCAAATACACATGAAATCTCAGCTACTTGTTAAATGCCAACACAAAAACTACCTCGTATTTTTATATACACATACCTTGTTTTATAACACACCACCTACAATTTCCAATTCCTTAATTTTCTAATCTTAGCTTATCCATATCTCCCCATATATATCACACTAACATATACTCCAAAATCAACCTTTCCCATTCAAAACATTTTCTCATTAAAAAACAAATATTCTTCTAATTGTTTCTTGCTTAATTAGCCAAAAGCCACACAAACATTTTACAAAAATAACTTTCATTTAGTCGGCTTAAACTTGGTTCAGTCCGACCCGATTTCAAAATTTATTTACGTCAAATAAAATTCGGTGTGTTTTTTCTTTCAAGCATTTAACAAAAAGAAAAAAAGGAACACAATGTCAAACAGCTCAAAAAACAGCACAATGAAAAATGAGAAAAGAAGCCCAATATCAAGAATAAAGACTCTTTGCATGAACGTCTTGGGACAATCACGTCGTAAAATAACGTCGCACAAACCATCACCGTCAAAACTACCATCCCCCACAGAAATCAAACGTGACATTGAAAAAGTGTTCAGGTACATAGACACGAATGAAGACGGGAAAATCTCCGCCGATGAAATAAAAAAGTGCGTAGAGAAGGCGGGGGCGAGGCGGCTGACAGTAGAGGAGGCGTCAGCAGCGGTGGAATGCTCAGACTCCGATGGCGACGGGTTGTTGAGTTTTGAAGATTTCGAGTTATTGATGAAGGGAAGCGAGTTGTCAGATGAGGAGAAGATATTGGAGTTACGTGAGGCGTTTGCATTTTATATTGATAGTAAAAAGGGTGTTATTACGCCTAAAAGCTTGAAGAAGATGTTAAGTCGACTTGGCGATTTTAGGACAATTATGGATTGTAAGGTTATGATTCAGGTTTATGACCTTGATGGAACTGGTGTTCTTTGCTTTGATGAGTTTGTTGCTATGATGAGTTGATTTGTTGTTATAACAACCTTTTTTGTAATTGTTTCTAGTAGTTAGTATCTTTTTGTAGTGCCTATATTATTAATCCCTTTATTCGCCTTAATATTATTGATTGAGTTTTTGAGCAAGACTTAAACCTTAAATATGTAACAAAAAATTTAAATATTATAATTTATATTAAAACATACACAAAACTAATCAGACTTAAAAGTAATTAAGGTGGATTTTTTTTGTCTGAAAATACCATTTACATAAATTATTTTGTGAACAACTACCTTTTAAATTTTTTTTTGGCTTTTCAGTTTCTTTTACTCTTATTTTGTACAAGCTTAACAAAAATCCACTTACACGGACTCAAGTCAACATTTAGATGTTTACTCTTTAATCTCTCTCTAAACAAAGTCTTCTCTCTCTCTAAACAAAAAGAAACCCTAACCTTGCTCCGCTGCCCCCCTCGCCACATACTTCATCCGCTTCTCCCCCTACCCGTTCGCCGGAGATGCACTCTTTTCTTATCCTATCTCCGACGAAACGATACTCCTCATATCCATTTGCTCCTCTTCTGGTCTGACCTTACTCATCCTCCTTGAGCGAAGCTCGATATCTCCGTCGGACCATTTGGTTTTGTGGGCCGTGTGTTGATCCTTAGTCGACTCCTCCGATCAAGTTTTTGTCGATGTCATCCTTACATGCAACCCAGGTGTGTTACCCCTTTCCCTTCCCCCTCCCCCACGCCTGGTAAGGTTCACTTTCCCATGTTCTTTTAGGGTATTATTGATGGGTATAACCTAGTTATTTTTCGAGTCTTGATGTTTTCTCAACGGTTACGGATATGGCTCGATCAGGTGCTCCCCATCCCCCTCGCCTCCCTTCCCCATCTGTTCACTACTACAAAATAAGGGAAAGAGAACGGTTGTAAACCGTCTTCAATGGGGGCACATAACCGTCCTCTCGCGACCCGTGCTCTTAGCCTAAGAGAACGGTTAACAAAGAGTCAAACCGTGCTAATTATCACGCTAAAAGAGGACGGTTAAGTGTTGGACCCGTCTTCTTTTTGTCACCTTTGAGGACGGTTAGGAGTTGCGACCGTCTTCTTTGGTAGCTCCATCTTTAATGACTAATATTGCTGTGAATAGTGATTTTTCTGATAAAATTTGGTTCTTTTTTGCTGACTTGTGTTACGCCTTTTATAAATATATTAAATAAGCCATATTTTATAAGCTTAATTAACAAGTCATAATCGCAAATCATCAAAACACAACATTGATACAAATCAACTCACAACATCCATACATTTTATTAAATATTCACAAGTTTACACATAAAAGTTATTTGGACAAAGTATCCCGTAGAACATCGATACATGATACATACATCATAACCTCTTGTAGACTTAAATTGACGTCTATATCCATCCAAGATAATTTTCACTTCATCAGTTCTTTTGAAGGAAGAAAGAAAGCCCCAAAGAGCCAAAAAACGCTTCTCGTTGAAACTACTCTAAGTAAAAAAAATATTCCTTAATGATTCCGGTTCATCAACCAAATGCTAACCAGAAAGAGACTTGTTGGAGATACGCATCTCTACTTTTGAGTCAGAGCAAAGACTAACTCATAAATGTTTAGTGAGGAGGTTCTACTCGTAAAGGTCGTGGAGTATAAACAACTAATGTCACTTCAATTACGTGATCGAATTGGCTCAGCCCCTCTAGTCTTAGAAACCCCTTAATTTCGATCAGTCGCCCCTTGATACACTTGCAAAGTGCTTTCTTTATCGCCTCCTGAAATCAATAATAGAAATTTCTTATTCAACATAGACCAGGCGATAGACATAAACATCATAAACGTTTCACCAATTTGATGCTTGTACAAAAGAAAAATGCTAATTAACTTATCGTTACTAATGTTGTTTTTTACTTACTTGTTAAAGTAAAGGAATCCACTCATAAGTCAAAGACCTGAGGCGAAACACATGAACTACAAAAATATTATATTGTCACAACTCACGACATTGCCAAAACTGATAAGAGTCTTTCAAAAATAAACACAGTATATGCAGGTATTTCTCTATCACAAACAATATATGCATTCAGATGGAGAAGATATTACAAAAACGTAATGAGTTGAATAAACATTTATATGAAGTAAAGTAGTCACTACTCACCAGATAATGAACGTGGTTAGGGGCTGAGGAGCTTAAGACAAGGAATTCGTTTTAAGAACCTGGAAAATTAGACAAATGCAATGGTTTTTCTTTCATATGCATGACTGATAAATAGGTAATGAATCAAAACTTTGATGTCCAATGGAAAATAACAACGTTACATATGATAAATTCATAAATATGCAGCACTCAAAAGACAGTTCAGGCCTTACCACAGTCGTTGTTTGACTCCGCATGCCAATTCCTTTGAATCAACTACAAATTGTCAATACAAACACAACACTAAATATGAATCAAGTCAATTAAAGTCTATGAAAACAAATTACATATACAACAATTAATATAAAGTAATAACTTGTTACCATGACCATGTCATTCATTAACTCAAACACTGAAGCTGTATGTATCTTGGAAGTTCGTTGGTCTTCTCTTGCTGCTAATATTATCATCATTCCACATAATATAACTAATTAATCAAACATTAAAACACAAACAATAAGCAATGTACCTGTTGACGTGACGGGAAGATGCATTGGGTGGACAGAGGAAGGCGACGAAAAGGCGCGGTGCCAGGACAAATGGTTGGTATTGGTAGACATCATTCACCACAAGCCGATGGCAATGACGATCTCCGTTTAGAATAATGGTACTCCCAAGTGAATTCTAGACTTAGCCTGCAGAAGCTGGCTTTCTAACAAGTGCCCCCACACCAAAATTTATTAACCCTCTCAAATTACATTAACGGTTTGAATTTCATCCATGGTACAGTTAAACAGTAATAATATTGGAAATGTACCAAATAAAAACTCATAAACTATGTGTATCTACACCATTGAAACTTTTAATGCGACACCATTACGAACCCGGAAAAAAACATATCTCTTACAGTAGCCATTATTACAGATTCACTTCTTTCAATCCAAACATAAAACAACAAACCTTAACGATGATAGATCAAACTGAGTAATCCATCACTAGTCATTACACATTTGCCGAATTTTAGGGGATATTACGGTGCAAATTTAACCCTAAAATACAATAAAATAACAATAAACATACAAAACAAGCGGAAATAAATAGGTTATACAATTGAATGGAAGTTGTAATAAGGAGAAATATGAAGGAATTACCAGTTGTTGAATGTCGTAAATTGGGATATGAAGCTTATGTTGTTCATGATTGTATTCAAATTTCTAGGGTTTTGGTGATGATTTGTCATGTGAATTATAAAGCTTAAAATAAGTTGAATGAATAGAATTAGGGTTAGTTGTTTGAGGTTAAAGTGAGATGAGGGTATTGGAAGATTGAAGGAAGGATTGCAAATTTTGCACGTATGAGTTTAGTGTGTGTTTTTGTAACAAAGGACGGTTTAGCTGTTAACCGTTCTCTTTAGGCATATCTGAGGAAAAGAAGACGGTTTTGTTGACCAACCGTCCTCTTTGATTAACAAAAGAGAACGGTTGTCACCAAAAAACGTACTCTTTCAGTGATCACCGTAGCGCCAAAAATATAGTAACAATACATGACGGTTCCGGCTGAAACCGTTCTCTAAAGACCGTTCTCAAAGCCTAGTTTTGTAGTAGTGGTTGGTCCCATTTCGTGTATCGATTTTTATTTTACGGGTTAGTTTTACTGCTGATGGTTAAAGACCGGGTTAAAGATGGTCTTGCATGTAATGCCTTGGCATGTACGAATCTTGTTTAGAGTTTGTAGTTTACTTTGGATAGGTGGATGCCTGTTAGGCGTGGTGTTTTGGTCTCGGTAAGGTGGTTCCGTTCGTTTTTCTGTTTGGAGTAAGGTCAGGTTTGGTGGGCATTTTATTGGGGAAGTATTTTGGTAGGGTTGAGTAGGGGCTTGATAGTGGAGTTGGTTAGGTTGGACGCGGCGGTCTCCTCTGCAATATGATGGCTCTTAATTGTTGTTTTCTTTGCCTCTTGTTAATTTTAATTAAAACCATTTTAAGTTTATCCAAATAAACTTAAATTTCGAGGTCACTTGCTGAGTTGATCGCTCTGGTATTTGCCATAAGCCGAAAAATATTTCCACGAATAATAGCCTTTTCAAAGCTTCAATGGAAATTGTTCTTCTCGATCGGGTTGGAAAAATCGGTCAACAATGCGATGTAGCATATATGGCCGGGCACAAAATTGCTATGAGACGTCTTTTGATCGATCCTAAGCAAAGTTATAGCCAATGATATTAATCTCCAAGAAACATCTTGTCTACTTGTTATTCAAGTAGTTCTTTCTTTCGAAACATTTTACGTCTTTGTGGCATAAGTGTGTCTTGTCGTAGGTACTTCTTTGAAGCTCAACTAATTAGGAAGAGACAAGAAATCTGCGTTTATTTGGCCAGTTCCGATCATTTGCCCCCTCAATAAGTTGAAGCCTGCTACATTTATCAACCTAGTACTTAGTTTATTTTCTTATTCGAATAATCTAATATGTAAATCCGACTCTTATAGTTGGGTTTATACCGTGCAAGACACTATATTTTACTGCTGCAGAAAAAAAAATAAAGACATTAACTACTCTTATCACTCAGTCATCAGCTTACATTGTTGACAGGTACATAGTTTATTGCATATATAGATATGATAACGATGGATTATTGTCGCGGCCCTTTTTTATCAAACAAAAACGACTTCCTAAATAAGTAATAGGCAAGCGGGGGTATCGAATCCATGGAGGTGGGATGAGTATTACTTTATGCTAAGTCTAACAAGTGATGGGAGCTAAATAAGGTGAGTGAAATAGGATTCTAAACGAAATCGGATCGGATTAACTAACATGAAATGAACTAAAAGCAACTAAGTGAAACCTAAAGTGGTAAGGACAAATTCAATAGAGGGAAAAACGTTAGGGGAGGTCGGGGAGTCGGACCCTCAACATGTCTCAAGCAAGAAAAGTAATAGCCCAAACAAAGTTAGAGTTAACCTTAAGCCGAAGAGTCTTTCGACCACTCTGAACCAACCACTTTTGACCACAAGTCAAGGAAGTAACCTTGGAAGAGGTGTGGGCTTATATATCGAATGATGATCATTATGTATACACATATTTTATACTTCCCTTAGTTGCATTTAACTCAATTTACCGTCTTTCCTTGCTTGTTTCTATGCTATTTTAGCTAGAATATCGATTCTGCCGCTTCTGTTATGTTTTAATGCAGATTGGATGCATTTGGAGCTTTTTGAGTAGATATGAAGCATGGCGGAGTCGGATCGTAGAAGGTTAGGCACGGGAATCGAGAACGAAAGAGAAGAAATGAAGAAAATCGAAGAAACGAGCGAAAAGAAGGGATGCTCGACCGAGCAACATACCCTTGCTCGATCGAGCAACCTAGTTTTTCGACGGCTTTTTCATATTTTCCTAAACTTTAACCTAATTAATTAGATTTTTGTATTATAAAAGGAAAGCTCGTCTTTCACAATTAGGCATGCTTTTTTATGCTTTGATGCTTGAATATTAGAAAACCTAATTTAGCTTTCTTTGCCTCTGGATTTTATTCATCAAAGACGATTGTCTTTAGTTCAACTTGTAATTGGTATTCTTTAATCTTTCTTTGTTATTCAGTTAATTACCTTCTTGTTCTTTAATTATTATTCGTTCATCCTTTCATAATTGTTAATCATGTTTACTTTGTTATTATTTGTTGTTACTATTCATTTATGGAGTAAGATAAAGTCACTTTTCTGGGGGTTGAAAGGGGTATTAGGATGTTAGAAGGGGTAGATTTACTTGAGTGAAATTAGCAATTGCAGGGCGTTATCGTTTTGATTATCGTTTCATTCTAGTTGTTGAGTAACTGGCCAGGATTATTAAACTAGTCTCGCGAATTAGGATAAAACCACCGGGGAACGGGTTAAGACTAAGATAGGCTACGATAATTGAATAGCACTCGTTTAATGATAGCGACCGCATGTTAATCGTAGATCTAAAGGGCATAATTGAATCGACCGATCTTGTGACCTTAGATAACTTTATTGCATGATAGTTGATTTCATCCTTACCCCTGAACAATAATCCTAGTGAACCTGAGACCCTAGACTTTTAATCTTATTGTTTTCAACCCTTTTTTTTATTAGTTATTATTGTTTGCTATTAGTTATTATTATTGATTGCTTTTAGACTAGAAACTCAATCTCAAAACCCCGAATTGTTACTATAGAGACAAACCTAGTTTAACAGATTAGAATACTACCGCCTCCCTGTGGATTCGATACCTTGCTTACCGCTGACTATTAGTTAGTAGTGA
>JAIUZE010014418.1:0-73844 GCA_022085475.1 Heliosperma pusillum | reverse complement strand
TATAAATTGCCCTATCTATTCTTATCGTAACTCACATGGATATCTATATATGCATGATTTTACTTTTGTATTTCCTTATATGTACGTTTAATGTGATATGGCTGGGAGAACCCGGAGTTACTCCCCACTGACTGTGGCGTTCATGTTTTTCATGAATGAACAGGTTGCTTGCTTGGATGACTTTTTGGATATGATGTTTTGGGGTTCGGGTGTGAGCTAGCGGGCGTTGTCCCTGGAAGTTTTCACCTCTAGACGATATTAGCTAGTTTTGCTAAACACTTGTTCTTTGCTAACATTTTAAGAGACCCCGTCTCTTTATTGTATATTCCTTACTTAGTTGTAATATTTTGACACTCCTCGTGTTATATAACTTGCATGTTTAAAGGTTTTTAAAATACCGTATTTCCGCATATCTCTTCACATGCTTGTATGTTTTATCTTTCCGCATTCGCGAGGGTTGTCACATCTAGACGACAAAGTAGTGACGATCACTTAGTCACCTATCAAGGCTCTGATAGAGAAAATGTCCAACGATCAAGTGGCCACGGATCCAATATATGAGCTTAAATGATTTCAGAGTGTGAATCTTGTAGAGAGTGAGTTGGCACCTCTATATTTTGACCCATACTCTAACCTAGTGGTCAACCACATACTTAACTCCCAGGGATACTTCCCAGGGAAGCCATTAAACCCAACCAGAAATAGTACCCTTGCACCATACAAAGAAAGGAACTCGGGAAAAATACCATTGGGATTGGGATATAAACCCACGAAAGAGGAAACCTTTGAAATGCTTACCCAAGTTCAGACTCGTAAGAGTAAAGGAATCTAGATGCAACCTTATCTCCATACTCTAAATGGATATTTTTTTAGGGAAGGATGCCAAGAATACTTTCACGGGTTTCCTGAGCCTTGGCACTATAGAGGAATACAATTAGCTGGAATCGAGGTCTCCAGGATTGCTACTTTATTCCCTCATAAACGGTTTATACCGACAAAGCTCGTCAAACACCTTGTTTAGACGAACAAGCAGGTTTCCTTCTGTTTGGAGAAGATCGATTCGTCAGAGCTGCACAGGATGAGATCATTACCACGATACTTCAAGACGATCATTTCAACCGTACAACGTTGATTAGCGACGCTGGCTCAAGGCAACCAAAAGAATGGAGAAAGTCGATCAAATGGACCAACAACCTTGATCTCCTACAAAGATCAAATGGTTCATCAAAAAACAACTTATCAATTCTCAAAATTCAATAAAACAAAAAGCAAGCAATGCTTAACACAATCGGCCAGTACGCCAAAATCTGGCGAACGAACCCTGGGTAATCCTCGCCAGGAATAAGGAGGGCCTCTCCATTCACACTAGCCAGGAGGATCGATGGGGACCGTAAAAGCCTCAGTACAGCACTGCCGAGTCAAACGCTCGCCCAAGTACCACACAGGTTCCATGGGCGTCCTCAGCAGCAACCGACTCAAGCTCCTAGGACGTAGGACCTCAGCCACGAAAGCTGGTGCGTCCGGGTAGTCAACCCAAAGTCTCGGAACCCACTAAAACAAAGAGAGAAAGGGGTCATTCCTATGTTCCAATTCCAGACGGTGATAATACAAAGGATCATTCCTTATGGTCTTTCTCCAAAATAAAAGACACAAAAGAAAGCAGTCAGAAGTACTTACGTTCTCCAGCTGCAGGGCATTCACGCCCCTCCTACAGACATCGTAAGAAGAACGTTTTCTCTTCTTACAACACACTACCTAGTCCCTCACAACTGGGCACGCCCTCAGCTTACGCTCCGCCTTGGTAGGCCCAAAACCTGCAAAGTAGGAGTACACCCACACCTACAAAAGATAATAACAGTACCAATGTCAAAGTCAAATATTGATCATTCAATGCAAAACAAGATTATTGATCTTTCAATAAGGTACAAAAAGAAGGGAACTATGGAAAAATACGGTAGGGATTGTGAGATAAACCCACAAATGAAGAAACCTTTGAAATGCTTAATCAACTTCAGAATCGTAAGAGTAATGGAATCTAGATGCAACCTTATCTCCCTACTCTAAATGGATATTTTGTTAGGGAAGGATGCCAAGAATACTTTCTCGGGTTTCCTGAGCCTTGGCACTATAGAGGAATACAGTTAGCTGAAAGCGAGGTCTTCCACGATTGCTACTTTATTCCCTCAGAAACGGTTCCTACCGTCAAAGCTCGCCGGACACCTTGTTTAGACGAACAAGCAGTTTGCGTTCTGTTTGGAGAAGATCGATTCGTCAGAGCTGCACATGATGAGATCATTACCACGATACTTCAAGACGATCATTTCAACCCTACAGCGTTGATCAGCGACGCTCGCTCAAGCCAACCAAAAGAATGGAAAAAGTCGATCAAATGGACCAACAACCAGGGGAAGCTCTTCAAAGTCACAACTGGGGAAGGAGAGATGTTCAAAGGAGAGCCAGAAGAAAACAATTGGAATCAGAGTCGTATTCAGAGTCGGAGTCCAAGTCAGAGTCTATCAAAATTCCTCGAGAGTCTACTCCTACTGTCACCCCTCATCCTTTTCTTTCTCTTAGATTACCATCTAATAATAACAATAGTTAGGGGAATGTCCCAGCAGCTGTTCCTTTAGCGCCTCTAACTATTGAACAGATGGCCTCATTGTTTCAGTTATTTTCAAAATTTATTTTCAAAATTATTTTTATGATGACAATGAGGAAAATCCTGACCCAAACTCGATCGACTTACCTCCCCATATAATCAAAGAAATACTACAAGAGGGGAAAGGGGCAGACACTGAACCCATCAACGTAGGGACCGAACTAGAACTCCGAGGATCTTAGAATATGGACAACTCTAAATCCGACTGAGTGGGCCAGTTTCGTGGACGTCCTACACGAGTTCAAAGACATTTTCTCTTGGTCTTACAAAGACATGCCATGGATCGTCAGGGATATCGCAGAGCACCGAATTCCAATCAAGCCAGTTTTCAAACCCGTAAAATAAAAGCTCCGTCGAATGAGGACCGAATGGGCTCTTGAGATCAAAGAAGAGGTCGATAAGCAATTCACAGTCGGATTCCTTAAATTTTCCGAATGTTATTGCTGGGTGGCTAACGTAGTCCCCGTACCCAAAAACGATGGACTAATTCGGATGTGTGTTGACTTCAGAGACTTAAACAAAGCAAGTCCCAAAGATGACTTCTCTCTACCGCATATCAACATATTGGTAGATAATACATCAGATCACGCATTGCTATCCTTCATTGCTGGGTATGCCGTATATAATCAGATCAAAATGGCCAAAGAAGACATGCATAAAACAGCTTTCGTCACTCCATGGGGCACATACTGCTACACAGTTATGCCATTTGGACTAATTAATGCTGGAGCTACATACCAACGTACCGCTACTATGTTATTGCATGACATGATGCATAAGGAAGTGGAGGTATACGTAGATGATATGATTGTCAAATCCAAAGACAGGATAGGGCACATCGACAATCTTCGCAAGTTCTTTCTCAGACTGCGCAAATACAACATGAGACTCAATCCTCATAAATGTGCATTCGGAGTAATTTCAGGCAAACTTCTAGGACATGTCGTCAGTCAAAGGGGAATATAAATTGATCCATCCAAGATCAAAGCCTTAATCGAGATGCCACTACCCCAAACAGAATAGGAAGTTATAGGTTTCTTCGGCAAGGTGCAGTATGTGAGTCAATTCATATCAAAACTCACTATGATTTGTGAGCCTATTTTCAAAAAGCTAAAGAAAACAGATCATACCATGTGGGATGATGATTGCCAAAAGGCATTCGACAGAATCAAGGAGATACTAGCCAAACCACCAGCATTGATGCCTCCCCAACGAGATCAACCTCTTAGTTTGTATCTCACAGTCACAAAAACAACCATGAGGCCTATACTCGCACAAACTATTGGAAAAGACGAAACAACCATCTACTACCTTAGTAAGAAGTTCTTAGAATATGAGTGCAAATATACACATATCGAAAAGATATGCCTCGCTCTTGTGTAGGCAACAAAGAAGCTACGTCATTACATGCTTAGCTACACAGTCAAGGTATACTCCAAAATGGACCCCATCAAATACATCTTCGAGAAACCCGTCCTCAACGGACGTCTAGTAAGATGGACTTTAATGCTCTCGGAGTTCGATCTCAAATATGTACCTCTGAAAGTCACAAAAGGACGTGTTGTTGCTGAGTTTTTCGCAGACAATCCTATCAACGACACTCAAGCAATTGACATGTGGTCGTCTCCAGACGAGGATATATTGCAAACTTGTGTAGACTCCTGGGACCTATACTTTGATGTTGCATCGAATTTAAGAGGATTCGGAGTGGGAGTGTTGCTCATTTCTCCTGAAGGCGAGCATACACCACTATCTGTCAAACTCGACTTCGAGGTGACAAATAACGCGGCAGAATACGAAGCTAGCCTTATTGGTTTACAAGCGGCAGATAGTCTAGGTATTAAGAATCGTCGAGTTCATGGAGACTCCTCCTTGATAATCAACTAGGTCACCGGATCATGGTAAATTCGAAGTAAAAGTCTAGCACCCTATCAGGCCATAATATATCAAGTTGCCCAATTCTTTTATCAAGTCACTTATCTACATCTACCTCTTGCGAAACTTGCAGCCTTGACCAACATGCAAGATCACATGATCGAAATGCATTTATGCATCGAACGACGGTCAGAACCAGCCTAAGTGTACCAACTCACAGACAAAGAAGAAAATCTCGAGGAACCCTGGTTCCAAGCCATTTTAAACTTCAAACTCAATGGTACATACCAACCAGAGATACATAAGAGGGGACAACGCGCCATACGATTACTAGCCTCTCAATACCTCCTTATGCAAGGAGATTTGTACAAAAGAACACGTCTAGGTGTCATCTTGTGTTGCCTTGATCGTTCATAGGCACAAAAAGTAATGGAAGAAGTTCATGATGGAGAATGCGGTCCTCACATGAGCGGGCCCATGATGGCAAAGAAAATAACACGTTTAGGAAATTACTGGACGACAATGGAGTCAGACTGTATTAAATACGTCAGGCACTGCCACAATTGCCCGATCTTTGGGAATGTTCAGCATGTTCCTCCCTCGTTGCTGTAGACCATGACCTCTCCTTGGCCATTTTCTGCTTGGGAATCGACATCATTGGAAAGATCACTCCAGATGGAACAGGAGGTTACTGTTTCATTTTGGTGGCTATCGACTATTTCACCTAGTGGGTTGAAGCAGCATCCTACACTAGTCTTACTGCTAAAAACGTGGCAATGTTCATACAACCAATATCATCTATCGATATGGTTGCCCACATGAAATCATCTGTGATAATGGATCACACTTCCAAGCTGAGACTGAGCAGTTGCTAGCCAAATACAAGATCATGCATAATCATTCCTCGCCTTATCGACCTCAAACTAATGGCGTGGTAGAGGCAGCTAATACAAATATTGTCACAATCCTCAAGAAAATGATCGACCATTACCGTGATTGGCCAAGCAAGATACCCTTCGCATTATGGGGATATCGCACTTCGGTTTAGGACACTCACTGGGGCCACTCCTTTCTATTTAACCTATGGAATTGAAGGTGTACAACCAGTAGAGCTGGAAATCCCATCTTTGTGTATTATCTTAGAAAGTCAAATCCCTGAAGCTGATTGAAAGAGGGATAAATATGATGAACTCGTCCTCTTGGACGAACGTAGACTGCGTGCATTACACAACGTATAGGCATACCAAGCCCGTATCAAACAAGCCTTCAACAAACGGGTTAAATCCAGAAATATCAAAGAAGGGGATTTAGAGCTCAAATCAGTCAGGGCTCTCTTACCTGTTGATCCTCGAAGGAAGTTCAAACCTAACTGGGCTGGACATTTCTTAGTCAAATCCATATTCTCAGGAAGTGCAGTTAGAATCACATACCTAGACGGGAATGAATTTGCTCACCGTACCAACCTAGACCAGTTGAAACGGTACTACCCTTAGCATGCACTAGGTAGACGCGCCTCGCGCAACCCCACGTGCCGCTCATGCGACACGGAATAAAACCGGCCCTAGGCCAGTTGAATTTCACGTCTCTATTGCTCTTGTATTTTGACATTTGGATCATCCTCATGTTATCAAATAAATGTGAATTGTATTTGTTTAGGGAGTAACTAAAGCTTATGCTACATCTTTTTCTAAGTTCATTGCAAGCTCTTGCTTCGAACAATTATTCTTTTGCATTTTTTCAAACTCCGCGCAGGGTTTGATTTCATTTTTTTTCTAATGAATACGTAGGCAATCCTTCACATGATTCAACCAGCTTTTATTTAAAATGTGAATAGAAGGACATTTGCATTTGCATTTGAAATTCGATAAGAATAATATAAAGAAAAACATTAGTTTCTTAACTACTTTAATCTTATTCATTATTCCAATAGTAGTAGTATCTTACATAATATAAAACACTAAAAATAAAGCTAAGCTAGGATTCTAAGAATCCCATCTTTTATTACAACTCAAAAATAATAGTAATACTACATAATAAAAACTGACTAAGGCTATTCTTTCATCTTCCTTTTGCCTTTGTCATCTTTCTCACACTTTTTGTCTCGACCGCGAGCCGGGCGATCCTCCATTACCTCAGACCTAATTATCATTGGTCTTTCTCGAGGTCTAGCCTTACCGTGTCTATCAATCACCACCCTTGCTGCAGAATTTGTCCTCGACCTCTTCGCTGGATGCCTGACTAGGATTCCTGATTCTTCCTCCCCTTTAGTCAAATATTTCGACCTCTCCTGAACAGATTCATAAATCTTGCAATCCACAAGCTCGCGCTTTCTTAGTTTCTCGCGCTCTTCCGGAGTAGTAGCCTTCCTCCACCTCAGGTATTAGTCAGATACCCATACGGAGACAACAGGAACGGGTATGAACCACATATTCCTTTGCACCGATCTTGTTGCCCATTCTATACATGACTCAGGAGTATGAGCCAAGGCAGTTTGAGGAACGTTGTCAAATGTTGGGATCCTCTGTTTAAGGCTAGCTTGCCTCACCAATCTTTTAGGAAAGATGCATACCATGAATTCCAAGCCAGGAATGCGAAGTGCCCAAATTGGTTCTACAGAGGATGATCCAGTAACCGACCTAAGGTGCCACCATGGCACAGTCCATCAGATCAAAGGGCTACCTTCACCTTTTCAGCTTATTTTTCCAGTAGTTGGGAATCCTTGAGAAGTCTACCATATAGACCGTAGTCCTCATGGTAATGGACCGAGCACGGTATCCTCGCACATCAAGTGGGGGCTCAATCAATTGCAGGCGCTCCATCAACCATATCTGCAGCATAAGGGAGAAGTCAAGAACAAAAAAACGAAAAACAAAACACGAAAAAGGAGAAAGTAAGAGTTCTTACTTGCAACATGACGGGACTCCCCAGATATGGAAGCTCGCGGTTAGCCTTTCTATTATCAAGGCTAAGAATGATCTCCCCTAAGCAAAGGCAAGGTGGGCTCTTGCGCACCTCCATTTTGCTCCACCAAGCTCAAGAAAAGAGGATCCCCTCTCATCTCCTTGTCAATGTACCCTTGGAAGATGTAGTTATGCAAAAGGCCAAACCCAAAAGCATTGCGCCTCGCAACATAGGATAAAGATCGCTCTATCCTATTTATGAATCGATTCAGAAAATCATGCATGCGGACATCCCTTGAGGTTACAAGACGGTCTACCTCCGCTTTGGTCAACCCAAGGAGGTCCCTAAATTTTTTCTTATACCCTTGGGCGTTAAGGGGTATAACTAGTGCTTCTTCCGGGTCCCACCCTCCAATTGCAGCAATTTCTTCAGTGAAGGAACAGATATCGCCTCCAATAAAGTCAAACACAAGCATCTAGGAAGGGCCTTACTACTTCTACTAATTTTCAAGCTTAATATTGTTCCTAGGTTAAAGGAATCTGACAGGGTTGTCGCATACCCTAATCAAAGATAAATAACCCAAACTAGGCTAACAACAAATTAATGTAATTAGGGAAGTAAGGGGTCGATCTCAGGGAGACGGGAGATACTTGTGAATAGTTATGGTTAGAGCTCTATCTTGTACGATTGGCAAATGTTTGTCACTAATTACTAAATGCTATAATAAAAATGATAACAATACAATAAAGAAAAGGATCTAGGGATCAGAATTCACATGCTAATCAATTTAAAAGCAAAGTTGATTACGGGTTTAGAAAAATCATAGTTGTCCAAGTCTTTAAATGGTATATTCCTTTCGGATTCATACCGACTTTTTAACGGGTCCCAACGTCTTTTCAGCCTTGCTAGGTCATTAAACTATTCTTGCCAGTCCTTTAATTTTCATCTCGACTGTCGCCCTTGAGACGGAAATTGACAAGTACAAACAATTGTTTATGGCCATTAAACAAAGTCTATCACGAGATTCAAGCAAGAAATAGAGACAACAAAGAACGATTCTACCGGAATCAATTTATACTTATAAATTAATTAGAAATGTTAACCCTTTCCCTAGAACAAAGATTACTTATGCATGATTAACAATGAAAGGGAAACTAAGATTATAAAACTAAGAATGATAAACATGATGAAGGAAATACTGAAAGAAAATGAAACTGTAATGTAAAAACAAGAATAAGGATTACCGGAAAGGATGAGCAAAGATTGAAATGGAATAAGAACTTGAATAGGAAAATGCAAACCCGGAAACTAGAATTCCAATTACAAGTAGAACAATTACAATTGAAGGAAACTTAGAACTAAACTAAACTAGAGAAAACTAAAACTAAACTAAACTAAGAAAGATGAGAGAAAGAAGAAAAACTAAACTAAAGAGAGAAGTGTTTTTGTACATGTAGTTGTGTGTGATGCATAGGCTATTTATAGGGTTGAGAGGTTGCTGTGTTTCGTCCAAATTCATACCCTAGACAACCTAATAAAGCACTCCATTAAGGCTTGGTAGAAGAAGAGCCAAGAAGCGTTCATCAGCAGACTTCCCCGATCGGGGAAGGGGTAATCCGATCGGGGATGTTGTCTGTTCAGAACTTTGACTTTCGTTTGATCTACCCTTGGTACGTGACTTTATCTACCTTGACTCCATTGACTTTAGATTCGAACGGGGACGTAACTAACACCTCTTGGGCCTCATTTCCTCCCCTATTTGGGCCTGATCATGTCCCCAAGGGTTAAGGGTCGGAGCATGAGGTTTGAGACGACTTTCGTCGACGAAAAGCAAAACCGTCGCAACTTGTGCATATGAGCTCGGAATGACTTGAAACTTGTTCCCTTTGACTCGGAACCTCTAGATCTTTATAGCATGCCATCTTAACCTCACGTAATCGTCCTTCTTAGCTTCTCCTTGCTCATATTTCCTTCAAATGACGGGATTTGAAGTAGAAACGACTCAATTCCTACAAATGACATTAAAGCACGAGAAATACTGCAAAGGAGAGATTAGCTCATAAAACCACTTCTTAAAGTGGATAAACCATATCAAATCGAGCTAAAATGAGGGGATAAAATCATACAAATTAACACTTATCAAATTCCCCCAAGCTAAACCCTTGCTTGTCCTCAAGCAAGCATACAATAACAAACATGACAAGGACAAGGGCGACGAGCAACAATCAATCCAACCAAATGCAAATCCCATCAAGTAGCTTATAGAGCACAATGAAACATATCCCGAAACACGTGGGCATAGGGAAAATGCAAAACATGGTTGAGATTTACATAACGGCGCAGCATAACGAACATCAAATAGACTTTTCGGCTCTTGCATGATCTTTTGACAATGGACTCTCACGGTGCACTCAACACTCAAATTTTTATATAAATCAAGGAAATCTTATTTTATATTTGAGTGGCACTCTCCTATCTACGACTCGTGAGAATGAGCCCGCAATCTAATATGGTAAACATTCCAAAACTACAAGTCAAAACAATCATGAAAAGCATAGAAAGAAGCCAAAAGCAAGAAGAAGGCTATGGGAGATGGGTAACAAAATGGAAAAATGAATTATGGTAATGTGGAGCTAAGGTCAAGCTAGCAACATACCAATTATGCAAGGATGCTCAATCAAAACTCGGAACCATTCCCAAGAAAATAAAACTAAGCTAAAAATAGCAAATTGGCTTATACTCACTCATGGCAACACAAGAGTGAATTTCCCAACTTTTTGAATTTCGGATCATGGAAATAACACTCAGAACTTCTTCTTCTTTTCATAAACCATTTTTTTTTCTTTTCAATACATGCTTCTTTCTTTCTTTTCATTCTTTCATATTCAACATCATTTTTTTTTTCAATTTCTTTTTCTTTTCATTTTTTTTTCTCATTCTTTTTTTTTTCTTTGAGCTCTTTTTTTTTTCTTTTTCTTTTTCTTCGGCACGACAATCAGTAATTCCGTCCAATCAAGATCACTTTGACATAACTTGAACAATATCCCAAATGAGCACCCAAACCCAAACGGTATAGCTACTAACTTAACAAGGTAGGCAATATTTTTACATGTAGCTAATGAAATGTGAAACAATGTGAAAAGGGGCTAAATTTAGGCAATGGATTCAAAGTGAATGGCTTCAAATGCTTTTTAAATCATGAATGTAATGCTCACTAGAAATGGAATGAAAACCATACTTGTGCGTTTTTTATGTGACGCAAATCATAAGGAGAAACTACACACACCTAATTGGGATCGGGTATAGATTTACCGATCACTGGAGGCTCTACCTTACCGTATATGTAGTTTGCCAAAGTCAAGATCAAGCCTAATAAGTCTAAAATCAATCCCTCACCCACTGTGTACAAGACATCCCATGTATGCAAAATCCCGTCAAAAGCGTGAAACATTGGCTAAAAAGCTACAATAAGGGAAATGCATTGAGGAATGACATTATGCACAACACAATTGGGTGGACAAAACACACAACTTTTATTAAAAAAAATTTAATTTTTTGATTTTTTTGGATTTTTCAAATTTTTCAAATTCAATAAACAACTAGACTAAATAAACAACGACACAAACTAAATCCCTCCCCCAAGCTAGAATAACACATTGTCCTCAATGTGCGAAACGAGTTTAAGCGCATAAAACACAAAGAAGGACAACATAACCAACAAAGGAATGGGGGACGACTCAACAAAATGGTAAAGATAGAAAGGAAAACATACAACCGTGCAACAGCTCCCCCAAGCTAGCTTGAAAATGGGGGCAAAGGACAACCAACCCAAGCACCAAAGTACCTGTGATGAACAAGCTACTACAATACTAGATAAAATTATTGTCTTATTGTCAAAGCTATTAGAACCAAAACCAAATGAATTATTTAAAAATTAACATTATTAAATTGTCCAACAAAAATAATTTATTTCATAACAAATATATAATAAAACACGGGTTGCCTCCCGCGAAGCTTTATTTAAATGTTTTGCTAGACTCTTTATTAATGAAAATCATTCTTTGTGCCTTAAGAAGCATGTCAAAGCCCTTAGAAGTCGATCATATACCTGCGCATTAGCTATACAACAACATATGTAAGCAATTGACAAGATATAGGCATGAAATATTGAAGGTAAGAATTGATATATCTTATCATTGTGCGCATGACAAACTTCATACATGACCACTGAACTGCTCCACTCGTCAGTGAGAGATGAAGTGAAATGTTTAAGATCATGGAACAAACAATTAGTTCCCAAAATATCATTAGTGGACTCTAATTGGGGATAGGGTGAATCAAAGGAGTGGGAATTAAAAATGGGTGGTTGATCCCACTTAATTTCAAGGCTAGGATCACAAAACCCAGTATCATTTTCAAATAAATCTGGAATATCCTTATCGAAGAGATTTTCAAAGAAATCTGATGACTCGATCGACGACTCTCCATTGGAGTGACAAATGGGCTTAACAACATCCTTGTCTAAAGTCTCGACTACCATATGGTCAATATCAATAATGGGGGTTGATGTGTGTATTTTATATAGACTTTTTAGTCCATTTATGCACGCATTTCTATGTCATTTAGGTGATATTATATCGCTATATGCCCCTATTTGGCTACTTTGTACTTTCATTACTATTTTGTAGGTACAAGCTGTGTAGTAGCGGAAACCGAGCCAAAACAGTCCACTTTGCATGCATTTAGGAGAATGGAAGGAATGGAACAGAAGCTCTTGCATGGGAAAGCGTGAAACCGCTCGCAATCAAGTCCAAAGCCATGTCCAACACTGCACGATAGGCCAAAAGACCTCGATTGACTATACATTTGGTCGATCGAGGAGCGTTGAAGAGAAAAGACCTCGATCGAGCTGTCCTGTGCTCGATCGAGTGGTTGCTGCTGAAAAGTTGCTCGATCGAGTAGAATTGTTACTCGATTGAGTGATTTTCTCCAATAAAGTCCTCGATCGAGTGATTATTTCCCTCGATCGAGTAGATTCTATCATGGGCCATAAGTCCATAGCTTAATTAGGGTTTAAGAGTCGTGTTTTGCATTATATAAACTCTTATTCGTCGTCATTAGCAGGGAGGAGATCCGGAGTCATTAGGACTCTAAAACCATTAGGGTTCGGAATCAGCAGACATTAATCTTTCCTTAGTTTTTGAAATTTTAATCTTTAGTTTTCATTCGGGTTATTCGACGTGGATTTGTTCTTTACGCCAGATTGCTAAGATTGTAAACGACTTTCTCTCTTCACTTCTTAACCTTTAGTCTTAATTACTGTTTTACTCGTCTTAATTAGTGTGTGTTATTGTTTATGCTTATTAATTACGATTTTATTATGTCTATCATCATATGTTCAATCGTTTTTGTTAGCATAGTTAACAGCATGAGTAGCTAATTCTTTTGTATGTTGGGATGAGGAAAACTGTAGTAGAGGCATGTTAGGATAGGTTATTTTAGTTAGTCTTGAATATGAGAATCAGTTTAAGCAATTTAATTGAGGTTTAGTTGAATGCGTGCACGCAGGAGACTAGGCTAGGTAGTTAACCCCGACCTGGATCGAGAGATTGGAAGGGAAGGCTTGCTTAGAATTGATAGGTGACTCCTAAGAGGGCGAGAGTTAATTAGGAAAATCCCTAGGGTGGTTTGAGACCGAGAGGAGAAAACCATTGCCCTTCTCATTGATAGATTGACTGACTTAGTTGACCCGTAGATGCCGATACTGCAGTAGACCGAATCCTAGCATATTTCTCTCTTTATCTGATTTATTTCATATTAATTCCTATCTTTATTTCTCTTCCTTTAATCTTATTTAGTTAGTTAAAACAATTTCAAAACCCCCTAGTTTGTTACTTGGCAGATTTAGATTTCAGTTAATTAGTCTCCTCCCTGTGGAGATCGACCCTACTTCCGCTATCTTCTTAGTTAGTAGACCTAGGTTTTATTTTTGGTGTATAACGACCACATCAAATTTTGGCGCCGTTGCCGGGGAGGCAATTTAATTTTCTGTTATTTATTTCTGTCTCGTCTTAAGGAATTTCTAATTCCTTAAGACTGTTCTTATCTTTTTCTCTGTAGTTGTGTATGCGCAGGTAGAGAGGGATAGATAAGACTGTTCAGAAGGAAGGCTTGAGTACTCCTGATTCCGTCTTCGACTGTTGAGATTACCGTACCAGCGAAGATGAAAGAAGTTCACACATGTTCGAGTGATTCAGAAGTGGAGCTAGACTCCCAACAAAGACCGCATGTGTGGAAAAAGAAAGCGGAAATTACCACAGCTGAAGGTACTTCCGCAAGTCAAAGGCCTGACGGTGGCCTTGTCAAGAACCTATAGGTTATTAGCCGGGTTTGCAACCCCGTGCCATTTGTAAAAACAATTTATCGCGTTTTCATTAGACAATTAGATTATCACGTGATAATCCGTAGTTCACGATCGAGCAACCCTGACTGAAAAAGTTCACGATCGAGTCAAATTTTCACTCGATCGACCCCCAGTTTGCTGCTGGTTTGGGGAAGCTTTGTTTTGTGAGTTTTTCTGTTCCTTGTTTTTCCATTCTTTGTATATTTCATTCCTTAAGAACATGTATTAGGTTTTTTTTTTTCCTTTCCCTTATATGCTGTTGTGCTATATCCAATGAGGACATTGTCTGTTTTGGTTTGGGGAAGTGTTTTACATCCTTTTGCGTCTGCATTTGCATTTGTATTGCATTCACGTTTACAATTCATGTTATTTAGAAAATTTTTGAAAAAAATCAAAAATATCACGTTTATTTTTGCATATAGTCGAGTCGGATTGGAGTCTTGTTCATGATGAAATCGCACTACAAGTCTATTTTATGCTTTTCTTTGCACCTTTCTTGACTTACGTAGTAAAATCGAAATAGTGAACTATGAATTTTGTCTTGGAATTTAAATTTGATTATTAGACTTGACTCAACTTTTTGGCAAACTACTTATATATTCTGAGTTTTAGAGCCTATAACTGGTGACATCCATGGCCAGTTCATCTAGGAATGAGAGTAGTTACTCCCCACATCTCGTGTCATTTGCTTTTATATGAATTTTGATTTCTTATTGCCTGCACGCATTGGGTTTGTGGTCGGTATTACGTGTTTTGAGAATATTTGCATCTCCATTTTCCTCATTTTACCCCATTTAACTCCACATAAAGCCATATCTGCATGTTGCCCTTAACTACATCCTAAACTGAGCCTACCTTTGCCGAGCTAGTTTAGTAGTCAAGGTATATTGTATCATTGTGTCAGTTTTCGGCTCGTTATCATTGATTGGAGTGGGTATTTGCGAGAAAAAGAAGTGAAGTGTTGATAGTGTCTCGACCGAGCAGTTTGTTTAGCTCGATCGAGCAGATTTTGTTAGTTGTTGCCTCGATCGAGTGACTCATTCTACTCGATCGAGTGGTTTTCCTCAGTCAGCCAAGAAAGAAAAAGAAAAAGAAAAGAAAAAAAAAATGAAAAAAATATATTGAAAGTTGGCTGAAGTTTCTGTTATCTACACCTCCTATGCGTATCATTATTTTGTCAATGTGTTTTATGGGATTTGTGACGTATATGCCTAGATTTGTTAAGGCATCGAGCTTAATTTTGATAGTTGGAAGAATGGAACGAGTTCTATTGCGGTCTTGTTAGAAACTAGCTTGGCTATTTACCCTCACATTTCCATTAATTGTTTTGCCCCTTCTTACCAATCAACCTCACATATCCAGATTTTTGCAAATGTTCGGCACGTGAATGTCCTTGAACGGTGGTATGCGTGTGTACGGTGCTTGAATCATCTTTCATATTAGTTAGCAATGCATGTTGTGTCGGTCGTAGTCTAGGTGAGTGACTATATCTTCTTCTCTCTTTCTAATACATTTTTACTTACCATTTGCTTGTTGAGAGAAGAGTGACCCGTGAGAGTCCGAATTTGGTTGAGTCTTGCAAGGTCGAAAGTCTAATTTATTTCCAAGATTGTACAAATTCGTTCACTTTCGTATTAAGCTTTGTAGCGATTGAATGAGTGCATTAAACTGTTTAGAATTGACTTGTAGCTAGCTCTGAGACTTACTCCATTCCCTTAGGTTTATTTTGTTTCATATAGCTTCATTTAGTTTGCTTGAGGACAAGCAAAGGTTTAGTTTGGGGAAGTTTGATGCGTGTATTTTATATAGACTTTCTAGTCCATTTATACACGCATTTCTATGTCATTTAGGTGATATTATATCGCTATATGCCCCTATTTGGCTACTTTGTACTTTCATTACTATTTTGTAGGTACAAGCTGTGTAGTAGCGGGAACCGAGCCAAAACTGTCCACTTTGCATGCATTTAGGAGAATGGAAGGAATGGAACAGAAGCTCTTGCATGGGAAAGCGTGAAACCGCTCGCAATCAAGTCCAAAGCCATGTCCAACACTGCACGATAGGCCAAAAGACCTCGATTTACTATACATTTGGTCGATCGAGGAGCGTTGAAGAGAAAAGACCTCGATCGAGCTGTCCTGTGCTCGATCGAGTGGTTGCTGCTGAAAAGTTGCTCGATCGAGTGATTTCCTCCAATAAAGTCCTCGATCGAGTGATTATTTCCCTCGATCGAGTAGATTCTATCATGGGCCTTAAGTCCATAGCTTAATTAGGGTTTAAGAGTCGTGTTTTGCATTATATAAACTCTTATTCGTCGTCATTAGCAGGGAGGAGATCCGGAGTCATTAGGACTCTAAAACCATTAGGGTTCGGAATCAGCAGACATTAATCTTTCCTTAGTTTTTGAAATTTTAATCTTTAGTTTTCATTCGGGTTATTCGACGTGGATTTGTTCTTTACGCCAGATTGCTAAGATTGTAAACGACTTTCTCTCTTCACTTCTTAACCTTTAGTCTTAATTACTGTTTTACTCGTCTTAATTAGTGTGTGTTATTGTTTATGCTTATTAATTACGATTTTATTATGTCTATCATCATATGTTCAATCGTTTTTGTTAGCATAGTTAACAGCATGAGTAGCTAATTCTTTTGTATGTTGGGATGAGGAAAACTGTAGTAGAGGCATGTTAGGATAGGTTATTTTAGTTAGTCTTGAATATGAGAATCAGTTTAAGCAATTTAATTGAGGTTTAGTTGAATGCGTGCACGCAGGAGACTAGGCTAGGTAGTTAACCCCGACCTGGATCGAGAGATTGGAAGGGAAGGCTTGCTTAGAATTGATAGGTGACTCCTAAGAGGGCGAGAGTTAATTAGGAAAATCCCTAGGGTGGTTTGAGACCGAGAGGAGAAAACCATTGCCCTTCTCATTGATAGATTGACTGACTTAGTTGACCCGTAGATGCCGATACTGCAGTAGACCGAATCCTAGCATATTTCTCTCTTTATCTGATTTATTTCATATTAATTCCTATCTTTATTTCTCTTCCTTTAATCTTATTTAGTTAGTTAAAACAATTTCAAAACCCCCTAGTTTGTTACTTGGCAGATTTAGATTTCAGTTAATTAGTTTCCTCCCTGTGGAGATCGACCCTACTTCCGCTATCTTCTTAGTTAGTAGACTTAGGTTTTATTTTTGGTGTATAACGACCACATTAGGGGTCTTAAAATTGTCAAATGGAACGACACTAGATTGACTTTCAATAGAAAAGGTTGGACCATCATCGTCGTCATCTATTAATTCATATGATTGGGGAAAATTAGACTCACATGAGGGGACTGAAAAAGCATAAGGAAAATTGATTGGCTTACTTCTTTTAAACGCGGGTTCTTCCTTTTGCCCTTTGAGCATTTGAACTTGAGCCAGGATTTCATTGAATTGCTCTTGGATTCTCAACCGCCAGTGCGTTTCTTCCCGAGATTGGGATGCCATAGAGTTCAAAAAAATCCAAACTTCCTCTCCTCTCTTCTGATAAAGACTTCCACTACTCAATTGCATAGCCATGCTACGACACTCAATGAGCATTCCTTGAAGCACGACATGTCTCATACAGGTCTCATCAAGGGTATACCCAAGAGAGATAATATGGTTATAATAGTTATAAAATCGGTCGAGGTATTCATGGAAAGGCTCATTCTCGCATTGTGGAGGTTGGAAATAGATAGTCATTGAGAGAAAATAAAGCAATCCCTTTGAAAAAAAATATTCCTATTACCTGAAAAGAGTCACTCTATTACAAGGAAAAGGTGAGAAAAATCTCAAGGAACAAGTGTTCCTCGAGACAAAAGAAAAGAAAAAAAAAAAAGATAACGCAAAACTCTACTAATCACAAATAAACAAAACCGTGCTCCGGCAACGGCGCCAAAATTTGACAGGGTTGTCGCATACCCTAATCAAAGATAAATAACCCAAACTAGGCTAACAACAAATTAATGTAATTAGGGAAGTAAGGGGTCGATCTCGGGGTGACGAGAGATACTTGTGAATAGTTATGGTTAGAGCTCTATCTTGTACGATTGGCAAATGTTTGTCACTAATTACTAAATGCTATAATAAAAATGATAACAATACAATAAAGAAAAGGATCTAGGGATCGAGATTCACATGCTAATCAATTTAAAAGCAAAGTTGATTACGGGTTTAGAAAAATCATAGTTGTCCAAGTCTTTAAATGGTATATTCCTTTCGCATTCATACCGACATTTTAACGGGTCCCAACGTCTTTTCAGCCTTGCTAGGTCATTAAACTATTCTTGCCAGTCCTTTAATTTTCATCTCGACTCTCGCCCTTGAGACGGAAATTGACAAGTACAAACAATTGTTTATGGCCATTAAACAAAGTCTATCACGAGATTCAAGCATGAAATAGAGACAACAAAGAACGATTCTACCGGAATAAATTTATACTTATAAATTAATTGGAAATGTTAACCCTTCCCCTAGAACAAAGATTACTTATGCATGATTAACAATAAAAAGGAAACTAAGTTTATAAAACTAAGAATGATAAACATGATGAAGGAAATATTGAAAGAAAATGAAACTATAATGTAAACACGAGAATAAAGATTACCGGAAAGGATGAGCAAAGATTGAAATGGAATAGGAACTTGAATAGAAAAATGCAAACCCGGAAACTAGAATTCCAATTACAAGTAGAACAATTACAATTGAAGGAAACTTAGAACTAAACTAAACTAGAGAAAACTAAAACTAAACTAAACTAAGAAAGATGAGAGAAAGAAGAAAGACTAAACTAAAGAGAGAAGTGTTTTTGTACATGTTAGTTGTGTGTGATGCATAGGCTATTTATAGGGTTGAGAGGCTGCCCAAATGTGTCCGGATTCATGCCCATTAAACAAGCCATTAAGCCTTGCTTTAAAGAGAGGTAGATTAAGAGAAGATGCGTAGAATCTAATAAACCCGATCGGGTTTTTGGATCCCCGATCGGGGATTTTGTCTTTTCAGAACTTTGACTTTTGTTTGATCTTCCCTTGGTACGTGACTTGATCTACCTTGACTCCATTGACTTTAGATTCGAACGAGGACGTAACTAACACCTCTTGGGCCTCATTTCCTCCCCTATTTGAGCTTGATCATGTCCCCAAGGATTAAGGGTCGGAACATGAGGTTTGAAACGACTTTCGTCGACGAAAAGCAAAACCGTCGCAACTTGTGCATATGAGCTCGGAATGACTTGAAACTTGTTCCCTTTGACTCGGAACCTCTAGATATTTATAGCAAGCCATCTTAACCTCACGTAATCGTCATTCTTAGCTTCTCCTTGCCAAAACTTGACAGGGTTGATGCATACCCTAATCAAATATAAATAACCCAAACAAGGCTAACAACAAATTAATGTAATTAGGGAAGTAAGGGGTCGATCTCGGGGAGACGGGAGATACTTGTGAATAGTTATGGTTAGAGCTCTATCTTGTACGATTGGCAAATGTTTGTCACTAATTACTAAATGCTATAATAAAAATGGTAACAATACAATAAAGAAAAGGATCTAGGGATCGGGATTCACATGCTAATCAATTTAAAAGCAAAGTTGATTACGGGTTTAGAAAAATCATAGTTGTCCAAGTCTTTAAATGGTATATTCCTTTCGGATTCATACCGACTTTTTAACGGGTCCCAACGTCTTTTCAGCCTTGCTAGGTCATTAAACTATTCTTGCCAGTCCTTTAATTTTATCTCGACTCTCGCCCTTGAGACGGAAATTGACAAGTACAAACAATTGTTTATGGCCATTAAACAAAGTCTATCACGAGATTCAAGCAAGAAATAGAGACAACAAAGAAGGATTCTACCGTAATCAATTTATACTTATAAATTAATTAGAAATGTTAACCCTTCCCCGAGAACAAAAATTACTTATGCATGATTAACAATGAAAGGGAAACTAAGATTATAAAACTAAGAATGATAAACATGATGAAGGAAATATTGAAAGAAAATGAAACTATAATGTAAACACAAGAATAAAGATTACCGGAAAGGATGAGCAAAGATTGAAATGGAATAGGAACTTGAATAGGAAAATGCAAACCCGGAAACTAGAATTCCAATTACAAGTAGAACAATTACAATTGAAGGAAACTTAGAACTAAACTAAACTATAGAAAACTAAAACTAAACTAAACTAAGAAATATGAGAGAAAGAAGAAAGACTAAACTAAAGAGACAAGTGTTTTTGTACATGTTAGTTGTGTGTGATTCATAGGCTATTTATAGGGTTGAGAGGCTGCCCAAATGTGTCCGGATTCATGCCTATTAAACAAGCCATTAAGCCTTGATTTAAAGAGAGGTAGATGAAGAGAAGATGCGTAGAATCTAATAAACCCGATCGGGTTTTTGGATCCCCGATCGGGGATTTTGTCTGTTCAGAACTTTGACTTTCGTTTGATCTTCCCTTGGTACGTGACTTGATCTACCTTGACTCCATTGACTTTAGATTCGAACGGGGACGTAACTAACACCTCTTGGGCCTCATTTCCTCCCCTGTTTGAGCTTGATCATGTTCCCAAGGGTTAAGGGTCTGAGCATGAGGTTTGAGACGACTTTCGTCGACGAAAAGCAAAACTGTCGCAACTTGTGCATATGAGCTCGGAATGACTTGAAACTTGTTCCCTTTGACTCGGAACCTCTAGATCTTTATAGCATGCCATCTTAACCTCACGTAATCGTCCTTATTAGCTTCTCCTTGCTCATATTTCCTTCAAATGACGGGATTTGAAGTAGAAACGACTCAATTCGTACAAATGACATTAAAGCACGAGAAATACTGCAAAGGAGAGATTAGCTAATAAAACCACTTCTTAAAGTGGATAAACCATATCAAATCGAGCTAAAATAAGGGGATAAAATCATACAAATTAACACTTCTCAGAATCCAAGCTTTGTTTCTCCATATTAGTAAATTCATTTGCCCATTACTTGAGACGATTTTCAAAGGCATCCATAATTTCAAGAAGATTTTTCGAGTTTAGAAGTTTTTTGAGAGACGGATTGTTGGAACAAATTTGTATGAATGAAACGTTCAAACGAGCTCGCTATATATACTACTCCCTCATATTCTATGTATTCTTCCCCTTTGCTTTTTGCACAAGGAATAAGAAAATCAATTTAGGCCACACAAAACAGACTACCCCACATACAATTCAATATGGACCACACAAAGCAATCCAAAAAAGGAAATAGGGAAGAAAACTTGAATAGACAATTAAGGAAATAGGGAAGAATAGATGGAATAGGAGGGAGTATTTGTCTTTTCCTAACTCTAACCAGGGTATGAACAACCCGGGAAATGACGCACCAACAGCTGCGCCCTTTCGAAGAGTCGCAACTCTTGTTGCGCCTCTTCCTCAAGCCTTTTCTCATAATTTCCAGCTTGTGTGTTCGTCTATGATTTCCTATTCTTGTAGGATATGGGTTCGGCAAATATGCCGAGTTGCCAAGGTTTGGATTTCTTAGTCCTAGCCGGGTTCAGTTTTCTAGACGATGATCGACATTTCCGCTAATTACGTACACTTATTCATTTTCATTTTCGGAAAATCTTCTCATTCTCACATTTTTCTAAACTTATATATTTCTTTTCATTTCTTTTTTTTAGGGGGTAACCCTCCCCATTGTCGGTCATGTTTTTACATTTTCATACATTTTCTCGCATTTTGTCATACTCATTTCGCGCCAGTTTAGGCTACCGATATATCACATGTAAAATATTTGAGTAGATTATTTGCTATAAACTGCAGGTAATTTATATTAATTCTATGTAAATTCCGGCGACATGACGGTAGAAACCGTCAGCTACCAAACCTGTCTTTAAGCTAACCTGCAGGAACAGAAGATAATTTTCACCAAAGGCACTCAGGCCATCGTAACACAATATTAGAGGGGCTCTCGCATTAAAATATAATCCGAAACTGGGGCCTCTCGCCAAAAACATATCCAAATATACAACAAAACCCAAAACGAGGTCTAAAATATCCAAAGTTTACAAACAAAACAAGACAGATAATCCTCATCGCCAGTAAGCCTAACTAAACTCTCTAGAGCGGCAATCTCGGCATCCCGGGCCTCTAGCTCCCTCAGCAAATGAGCTATCTCCTCTCGAGACTCTGCTGTCTCTTCCGAGACTCTACAAGCTCACGCTCCAGGGCTCTCTACGAAAGAAACGCCTCATTTCAGTCAATCATTTCATTTCAAATAGACAACAACAATAAGAAATAAAAGGAAATGATAGGACCCTACCTGTCGGTCTTGACCGCCTGCGAGTGCCTAAACGGCTGTAGCCCGCAACCGGTTGCCACCCTCCACAGCGCAACATGCCAAGACGGGGCCACCTACATTCAAATACAAAACAAAGTTAAGACAAATGCATTCCTATGCAACAAGGACGGTCATGGACTGGAAGCTCACCCTCATCACGAGGTGCTTCCACTCCTCCAAGCCAGCATCGGTCACCGTCGTGCTGAAAACACGAAGCTCTTAAATCGTCATGGAGCCAGCCGCGTCCGTGTAGTCAAGAACATCGGACTAAGTTGGGGGCTCGACGCCCGCCACCTCGATCTCCTACAATGATCAAATGGTTCATCAACAAACAACTTATCAATTCTCAAAATTCAATATAACAAAAAGCAAGCAATGCTTACCACAATCGGCCAGTACGCCAAAATCCGGCGAACAAACCCTGGGTAATCCTCGCTAAGAAGAAGGAGGGCTTCTCCACTCACACCAGCCAGAAGGATCGATGGGGACTGTAAAAGCCTCACGAGAGCACTGCCAAGTCAAACGCTCGCCCAAGTACCACACAGGTCTTATGGGCGTCCTCAGCAGCAACCGACTCGAGTTTCTAGGACGTAGGACCTCAGCCACGAAAGCTGGTGCGTCCGGGTAGTCAACCCAAGGTCTCGGAACCCTCTAAGACAAAGAAAGAAAGATGTCATTCCTATGATCCAGTTCCAGACGGTGATAAGACAAAGGATCATTCCTTATGGTATTTCTCCAAAATAAAAGACAGAAAAGAAAGCAGTCGAAAGTACTTACGTGCTCCAGCTGCGGGGCATTCACACCCCTCCTACAGACATCGTAAGAAGAACGTTGGCTCTTTTTACAGCACACTACCTAGTCCCTCACAACAGGGCACGCCCTCAGCTCAGGCTCCGCCCACTTGGGCGGAAACCTGGAAAGTAGGAGTACACCCACGCCTAGAAAAGATAATGACAGTACCAATGTCAAAGTCAAATATTGATCTTTCAATGCAAAACAAGATTATTGATTTTTCAATAAGGAACAAAAAGAAGGTTCATACCTCCAGCAAGAGTCCAGGACCGACTGCAGCAGGAGAAGTCCCCTTCTCCATCACCTCCGGCCTAACCATGGCCCTCATCTAGGGAGTAAGGACCGCAAAACCGGAAGTAACCCAGTCCCCACGACCTAGGCTACTCAAGTTAGAAAGGAAAGAGAGAAGCTTCATCGATAGCCTCTCCCCCTTGTCTCCGAAGTAAATCGAAGATAAGAACCACCACAGGCAAAGTCGAGCCCTCTGCACAGCAGTACAAGGAGGAGGAACCACCATCTCCCCACCTATCCTCACTCTCGTCGGAGTCCTAACTGCAAAGTAGTCTCTAACGTAAGAGCTCGGCACCAACCCATGAAGAGCAACCTCCCTGCAGGCCGATCCAACCTATCAGTTGTCTCGCCTCCTCCGAGTCAACCCTCATGGCCACCGACGGCCACTCCAAGCTCTCCTCTCTGCACGACAAACTAGAAAGCATGTTGTAATCCTCAAAGGTAACTTCGACCTCCCCAAATGGCATATGAAAGGTCAAGGTCGTGTCCTAGTAACAATCCAAGAAGGCTCGAATCAGGCAAAGGCTAGCCCGAATCTTCATCGGCCTGATCGACCTCCAAGCCCGTACCAACTCTCCGAAAGCGCCTCCCTTAACGAGGGCCTTCTCCTCCTCGGTCAACTTCTCATACACCTCCATCATGGTCGTGTAGCCTGAAAAGGACCTCATGTTCCCGGCTTCCTACAATTTGAATCAAGAAAGTCATTTAACATTTTATATGATAAACAATGACAAGCAAACACAAAGGCTTACCATGCTCGGTGTCGTCCTGTAAGACAAGTGGCTCTCTGCTGCACAAATGAGATGTCTACCATCCCATTTTTCAGCTAACTCAGGTGCACCCGCCAAGTGGTATCCACCTCATCCCATAGTAATCCTCCTCGGAACCTCATCCTCAGCCACCGCCGTCTCCTGCGCCACCTCGGTTGGTGTATCTTCTCTCGCACGGGAAAAGAAGGCTCAAGATTTATGTCCATGGCAACTCTCCCGGACGTAGAAGGAATGTCACCTGCGTATTTAAAACGTGTCCCACATTTCAAGCAAATCCAAAGTGGTTTCAAACAATGTCAAGCACATTTTAAGATGTTTCAAGTCATTTTCAAGACGTTTTCTGGTCATCTTTGACCATTCTTTCGAAAACCCGACTACGCACGTAGGGTAAGGGTCAAGTCAAGTCTAAATTCAAAGCCTAATTATGAACTTGAGTCGAAAATTCGACAGCATTTTGCTATAATAGCGGTTATGCCCTAGAAAAGCGTCCTGCAGAGACCGTCGCAAACTGAAAATCTAATGCTACAAAAAGTTAACCCATTATACAAGGGTTCCAGAAAACCAAGTTTCATCCAAAATTAGCTACCCTAAGGGGCTTTTCGAAGTGGTTTTCGATTCAATGAGTATCCGTCTCATATGTTCAAAACTTGACGACAACGAAAAAAGGAATACATAGTTATGTTCCTAACAAGGCCAATTGTTCACTTCTAATGTCAATTTCTACAAATCAAATGGAGCGTGAATCCCTAAATTTTCGAGTTCTTTGGGGAAGGAAACCCCAATTTCAAAATCAAAATCAATCAAATATAAGTGATTAAAGCGAGATTGGAATGCATACCTCGATTTGTAATGGCTTATGGAGTAATTTGCCCAACATTTCCGCAACATTGGTTGAGTTTTGAGAGAATGGTTCGAGTTTTATGATTTTCAAATGAATGAATTACTTCCGTCTGTTCGTGTCTTTATTAGACAGGGAAAAGCTCGGGAAGAAATGCAGCTCTTGCTGCTCCCTTTCCCCAACAGTGTTTCGCCAAAATTTGAAAATTGGTTATAACTTCGTTACTTGTGGGCCTAACTAAGTCTTATGCACCTTTTCTTCGACTTCTATTTTTCACAATTTGGTTCTTTTTCATGACCCGTGCCTCGGCAGGTTTCAAAACCGTCGCATCATCTCAGCAAAGTCCTATCTTTCCGGATATACAATCCGTGGGCCCATCCTTTTTCAAGATATTTGTTCGCCATAACTAATGAAATTCTCGGAATGATTCAATCCTGACAGAATCTTCCGTATATCAAGTTTCAACACATGTTTCCCCAACGAGAGTTCGTTTGAAGACTGAGACAAGTTGATTCTCACGTATGGTATTATCCCCAGCGGGTGGTGAGCCTCATTCCGCTCCTTATCCTCAGCGGCTGACGAGGCTCATTACGTATGCCTTCAGATGGCTGGCGAGCCTCACATCAGAACCTCAGCCCAAGTAAGAAGATGCCTCAGGTATGACTCCTTCTTATGGCTGGTGAGCTTTCTTACGTAGTCTAATGGACTTTAAACGACCCTCCCCGACAGTCGACAAACTTTAAAATGTTCCCGACGACATGTCCTTGGTTTAGACCCCTTGAACCGCCTCGCGTCGCCATAGTTGTCAGGTTGTAATCTTCGATTAACTTAATGGCTATACTTTGACTTTTGCCTTGTCCAAGCCTCATTCAAAGTGGGGGCTTTATAGATACCTCGAATCTGCACCTTCCGCCAACCACCTAGTGATGATTGGGCCGCATGTTTGGTATTGGAAACGATTTATGAAATTTCATAAATTTGTCGTCAAGTGATACCTCAAACAATTTTGTCTACCCCTTGGTCGTCATCTACGTGCAGTTACGGTCGTTTTGACAGTCATTAGAGTCATTTTAGAGTCCGGGTCAAAAACGACTTCATTTTCTATAAACCATCTTTCAAAACCGTGTTTGAACGCTCGAGAATATTCCGGATCTTTTAATATTTTAAAACTTATCTTTCTTGATAAAATATATTCATATTTTATTTAGAATAGAATTCGAAATCTACCGCAATTTCATAAAGAAACGCGGAAATCTTTCTTTCAAAGTAGGAAACTGCTTAGGAAATGACGCAGCAGGAGATGCGCCTCTTCCAAGGGTTGCAGTTCCTGATGCGCCTCTTCCCCAGCTTGTTTTGCCTGTTTCTGGAATAGTTTCTAGATTTCTTTCTGTGTTCGAGTTATTCCAAAACTCCTCGGATTTCTCCCTATATAAGGAGAGGTTCGTCCACACTTTCAAGGCACGCGAGTGTTCTGCCCCTTCTTTCTCTGTCTTTGCATTCTAGACCTTGCTCTAAGCTATCGACAACTACGTGCTTGATCAATCGACCACGTAGGCTCAGATCCTTCTGCGTACCTGTCACGTTTTGCATAGACCTACCAATTTGACCAACCCAACATAATTAATCAATCACTTTCCTCTTTCGAGGGCACCTTTTTTTGAATTCGAGTCGAGCTATCGCTAAAAGACAACTTAGTTAGATCTTGTTTCGTCAACATGTAAGTCTGAGAGTGTAATAATCCAGTCTTTTACTTTATTTTGTATTTTATATAAAATCATGTAAAATTCATGTCGGATTTATGTCAAATCTTTCTAACTTTGTAGTAGTCTTTTCTTTTATGTTTAAATCACCTTTTCTTATTATTTCATATTATTAGTTAGTTTTGGCTTAGATCCCTAATTGTCAATATTAGTTGGTTTTTGTCGTCTTTTATTCAAGACCGCATCTTTAAAATGTTAGATATGTCCATATCTAGTCTTTAGATCCGTCTTTGATTATATTTAGTATATTTAATCTGTTAAATTACTTTTATCCAACTTAAAGATCAATAATAAATAGTAAATTCACCAACAAATCATAACTGATCGCGATTCGGGCTTCACAGCCATAATCCATCTCAGGAACAGACGCAAAGTCTGATGCGCCTCTTCCAGAGGACGCATGACCTGTTGTGCCTGTTCCGTGCTGGTTTCTGTCTCTGAACTTCCTGATTCGCTTCGACGTAGTTTAAGTAGGTAATAAATCGACTATTATTCGTATTTTCGCTGCTAATCTGATTCGTTTTAGTTTTATTAATTCTTTTCTTTATTTCAATTAATCTTTTGAACGTATTTCCGACATAGATCATGAAATTCATTGTAATCTTTGTTCTTTTATAATTTATTTCAATCTCTTGTAATCATTGTATGATTTAATTAATTGTTCTCACATGCAATTGAATCTTAAATCCTACTTCGACATAATTGATTGTTTAACTACATTTCAACCGATATAGTTAAATTCACATGCTAGGGTTAAGATATGGATGTTGCATTGCATGCATTTAACCGACAACACATCGATAACAGAAGAGTTTCCCTGATCATTAGTAGAGGCATCCACGAGAGTAATTCTAGATATAGAATGCTAAGGGAAACGAGTTTTTGTTGTTCATGTCATTACTTTGAGTCTTGACATGGCATAAATTATTCGAACGGTTCTGGATTGTAAACTACTAAGGTTTACAAGTTTTAAGGAAGCTTGATTAGATTGACTCAAACTGAGAACAATGTCAAGTAACAAGTGGGTGTTGTTTTAGAGAGGGTGAGTTGTTTAGCTAAAAACTCAAGGGATATGACTTAGAGACACTCCTGTACAGCAAGGCACAAGAGAAAGGACTCAAAGACTGGTTTTAGAGACAGTTTTCAAGTGTTACAGCAAAGCACAAACACCCTAGACTAGACTCAACAGCAAGCAAGTTAACCACAGCAAAGCACAGATATAACTTGACTCACAAGACAAGGCACTGATCAAACACCTTGAAGATGTATCAGGCTTGTTTCAAACTACAGCTCTTAGCACAAGTTTGATAGATTTGAGGGATTTCTCAAAGTTAATTCATTCATAAAAGTCTAATGAAACAAACATACAAGACCTCCTTATATAGAGAGGCTGATATCTGGTGAGCCATTGGATGTAAAGGTTATCCAAGGGCCAACTTAGGGTTCAAACTACTACTACTGACACTAATTAAGAGCCTCACAATAGGACGAGCTCAACAACTATAAAGTTCAGACACAAAACACAAAAACAGACTGAATCAAAAAGCAAATAAAGCAGTTTTGGAGTTTTTCCTGAAATGGAAATTTGTTGTTCTTGTTGCCTTGTTGCTTTGCCTGGATGTTTTGCTCCTTCTTGGGACTCTCTACTCTTATTAGGACTTAGATAAAACCTGCCTTGGACGAGGACAAGTTGACTTAAACAAAAGGAAACCACAACCTGACCTTGTACCTTCTCTGCCTTAATGGTTCACAGGACTCTAGCTTGGGGTGTCTGTTTCATGAGTTTTTGCTAGACTTCAAAAAGGGTTGTCCTGGGCAAACTTGTAGTTTAGTGGGTTGGCTTGATGGTAGGCCATGGTGGGGGTGGTTGGGATGCCCTGGTGTACCTCCTAGGTGCAGGGTTTGTTGATTGGTCTACCTGATCCTGAATGGCTCTGTTTCTGTCTTGTGTGGATAATGTGGGTTGTGTTGGGGCTTGGCATGGCTTGCTGAGTCCTGGACTGTCTTCCTCACTGTTGTGGCTTGGCCTGGCTTGATCTTGGCTTGTCATAGCTTGTTGTTTGGACCTTGTAACTCGAGCTTCCATCTGAGGGGTCCTTGGGGTCAGGTTTGTCTTGTTTGTGGCTTGATCATCAATACCCCTTGGGTGAGCTCTGCTGCAGCCTCCCCAGGTTGAAAAGGGCTTGACCTCAAGCCTGTGTCTTCCTCTCCCTCAGAGTCTTCATAGAAGGGACTAAGATCTCCAACATTGAATGTCCCATGGACTGCATACTCTCCTGGTAGATCAATTCTGTAGGCATTAGGACCTATCTTTTCTATGACTTGAAAAGGACCATCTGCTCTTGGCTCTAGCTTATTCTTTCTCTTGGAAGGGAACCTTTCTTTCCTTAGGTTGATCCATACTAAATCTCCTGGTGCAAAGTCTTTCTTGGCCTTAGGAACCTTGGCATTTCTCTTGTATAGATCATTAATTCTCTCAATTTGTTTTCTGACTGACTCATGGAGTTTTAGCATTTGTTCTACCCTCTTCTTGGCATCATAGTGGATCTCTGACCTGCACACATTAGACAAACTAAAAGGCATTAAGGGGTTAGGACCATAGACCACTTCAAAGGGGGAGTGGCCTGTGGCTGCTGATGGAGCTCTATTGAAAGAGAACTCTGCTTGAGCCAACTTCAAATCCCAATCCTTGAGAGATTTGCTGACTATACACCTCAAGATCCTTCCTAAGGTCTTGTTGGTCACCTCAGTTTGGCCATCTGTTTGAGGATGATAGGAGGTACTAAACAACAACCTAGTGTTAAGCAACTTCCACAATGTTCTCCAGAAATGGCTCATAAACTTTGTGTCTCTGTCAGATACAATAGTCCTTGGGACTCCATGTAACCTCACCACCTCATCAAGGTATAGCTCTGCTACACTCACAGCATCCTCAATCTTCTTACAAGCAATGAAATGTGCCATCTTACTGAACCTATCCACAACCACCATGATAGAATCTTTCCCTCTTGCTGTCCTAGGCAATGCTACTATGAAATCCATGCTTACATCTTCCCAAGGCCTACATGGAACTAGTAGGGGAGTGTAAGGTCCTACTTGAAAAGAACTCTTGGCCTTTTGACAAACTCCACACCTTCTGAGTACTATTTGGACTTCTCCCATCATCTTAGGCCAGTAGAACTGATCCTGCAGTATGTCCACAGTTTTATGAACCCCAAAGTGTCCTCCAAGGCCACTCCCATGCACCTCCTTGATCAATAGACTCCTATAAGATCCTCTGGGAACACACAACTTGTTTCCTTTGAACAAGAATCCATTTTGCAGAGTGTAGGGTGAATCAATGGTCCTTGTTCCCTCTTTGTGTGCTAACCAATCTTCTGCAAAGTCTGGATCTTCTTGATACATGTCCTTCATGAATTCAAAGCCAAGAACCCTTTGCTCCATAGTTGATAGCAGACTGTACCTCCTTGATAATGCATCAGCCACCACATTCTGTTTGCCCTCTTTGTATTTGCTAGAAAAGGTGAATGATTGGAGGAACTCCACCCACTTAGCATGCCTGTGACTGAGCTTATGTTGACCTCCTATGTACTTCAATGCCTCATGATCAGAGTGTAGGACAAAAGGCTTGGGCTTTAGGTAATGACTCCAATGCCTTAGAGCTCTGACAAGAGCATAGAACTCTTTATCATATGTAGAATAGTTCAGCTTGGCACCACTTAGTTTTTCACTAAAGTAGGCTACAGGTTTCTTCTCTTGGATGAGGACAGCTCCAATCCCCACTCCACTTGCATCACACTCAACCTCAAATAGGCAATCAAAGTTTGTCAACCTGAGGATAGGTGCACTGCACAAGAGCTTCTTCATGTGTTTGAAAGCCTGCAAGGCATTCTCAGTCCAAGTGAACTCTCCTTTCTTCATACACTCAGTGAGGGGTGCTGCAATAGTGCTAAAGTTTTTAATGAACCTCCTATAGAAGGATGCTAGGCCATGAAACCCTCTCACTTCTGTAATGTTCTTAGGGATAGGCTAAGACTGTACTGCAATGATCTTGTCTTGATCAACTGAAATGCCTCTACCAGACACCACATATCCTAGAAACTTGACTTCCTCAGTCATGAAGGTGCATTTCTCAAGCTTCCCAAAGAGCTTACTCTCCTTAAGTATTTCAAACACAACCTCAAGATGCCTCAAATGATCATTCTTGCTCTTGCTGTAGATGAGGATATCATCAAAGTACACCACCACAAATCTCCCTAGGCAAGGCCTAAGCACTTCTGTCATTAATCTCATGAAGGTACTTGGGGCATTTGACAGGCCAAAGGGCATGACAAGCCACTCATAAAGGCCATGATTTGTTTTAAAGGCTGTCTTCCACTCATCTCCCTCCCTGATCCTCAATTGATGGTAACCTTGCCTCAAATCAATCTTAGAAAAAAACCTTGAGCCACTCAGCTCATCCAACATGTCATCAAGCCTAGGTATAGGGAACCTATACTTGACTGTGATGTTGTTGATAGCCCTGCTATCTATGCACATCCTCCAAGTCCCATCCTTCTTAGGAACCAATAAAGCAGGCACAACACATGGAGTTAATGACTCCCTTACAAACCCTTTACTCATCAATTCTCCAACTTGCTTCTGCAGCTCTTGTGTAGCCTTAGGATCACATCTATAGGCTGGTCTATTAGGTAGTACAAACCCTGGCACAAAGTCTATCTGGTGTTCAATTCCTCTCAAAGGGGGTAAGCCATCAGGAAGTTCCTTTGGAAACACTTCCTTGAACTGATCAATGAGGGGCTTAACTTCTGCAGGGATCACCTTAGACTCCTCTCCCTGAACTTCTTTTGACAGCAGCATTAATATAGGTTGCTCTTCACTACACTCTTTGACCATTGCTGACTCAGACAGAAACAAAACTCCACTAAAATCCTCAGCCATACTAGGACTCCCATGTTTGAAGGAATAGGTGTTGCTTCTTCCTTGGTGTATGGAGCTTTTATCAAACTCCCATGGCCTTCCTAATAGCAAGTGACAGGCATCCATTGGAACCAAATCACACAATACTTCATCCTTGTACACACTTCCAATGGAGAAAGGGACCATACATTGCTTATCCACCTTAACCTTTGCTCCCTTACTTAGCCACCTCAACTTATAGGGGTGAGGGTGATCTTGAGTGCTCAACTTCAGCTTATCAACCATAGTAACAGAGGCCACATTGGTACAACTACCTCCATCTATAATAAGGTTACAAACCCTTCCTTGTATGGTACATCTGCTCCTGAAAATGAGGGACCTTTGATCCTCCTCCAAAGGTATCTGTTGTGAATGCATTACTCTCCATAGGACCAAGCTGTGGCCTGTGTCAGGGAGGGCCACTATTGCCTCCTGACTAGACTCTTCTTCCTCACTCACCACTTCTTCAACCTCAGGTTCATCCCTTTCATACTCAACTAGACCTTCTTTCTCCCAAGCCTCAACCTCCATTATAGTTAAGGTCTTCTTAGAAGGGCAATCCTTCCGGAAATGCCCATAGCCTTGACATTGGAAGCACCTAATTCTGTTCTCAGTCAATGAGGTGCTTGGCTTTTGACCCATGATGCCCTTTCCCTTGTCTAAGGTAGGTGGGGGTGCTGTCCTAGGGGTATCCATGGTTCTGAACCCACTATAAGGTCTGGTTTGAAAAGGCCTAACAGGTTTTGGTGTAACAGGCTTAGTCTTTCCTATCTTTTCAATTCTCAGAGATAAGTTGACAACATCATCAAATGACCACAGAGTTTGCATCCTAACCTTGTTAGCAATGTTCTTATCTAGACCCTCTAAGTACCTAGCAATCCTTTACTCAGGTTTCTCATTTATATCACACTGTAAGGTGAGTTGTTCACACTCTCTTAAATAAGATTCAACAGGTTTGTCTCCTTGTTTCAACTTAGACAATTTGATAAACAGATCCTGGGTGTAATCCTTAGCAACAAACTTGTCTAGTAGTTTCTTTTTCAGTTTAGTCCAAGACTTGATGGGTTCTTTCCCTTCCCTAGCCCTTAACCCTTTCATGGTTTCATACCAAAGGGAAGCATACCCTTTCAGTTTAAGGATGGCTACTTTAAAAGACTTAGAATCATTATATCCTTTGTACTCAAAGATCCTTTCTACTTCTCTTAACCATTCTAACAAATCATCAGGATTAAGACTACCAGAAAACTCAGGGATGTCTACCTTAAGATGCTTGTCTATGTGCCTGTGAATGGAAGCCCTGCTCCTTGTTGAGTCATCTGAGTCTGGATACTCTTCATCATCAGGTGGCCTTCCTCTGCCTCCTCCTTGGCCTCTTCCACGTCCTCTGCCTCTTCCTCCAGCAAGCAAATGGTTGCCTATTACCTGGTCCAGGGTTCTGGTTAGGGTGGTTACAATCCCAGCCAGATCCTCCATCCTTGCTTCTACTCCTGCCAGTCTCTCTTCACTCATTGGGCTATTTTTGTGTTTTTAAATGTAGTTAGGGAAAATGAACTCACTAAGACTCTCAACCAAAGCTCTGATAACCAATTTGGAGTGTAAACTACTAAGGTTTACAAGTTTTAAGGAAGCTTGATTAGATTGACTCAAACTGAGAACAATGTCAAGTAACAAGTGGCTGTTGTTTTAGAGAGGGTGAGTTGTTTAGCTAAAAACTCAAGGGATATGACTTAGAGACACTCCTCTACAGCAAGGCACAAGAGAAAGGACTCAAAGGCTGGTTTTAGAGACAGTTTTCAAGTGTTACAGCAAAGCACAAACACCCTAGACTAGACTCAACAGCAAGCAAGTTAACCACAGCAAGGCACAGATATAACTTGACTCACAAGACAAGGCACTGATCAAACACCTTGAAGATGTATCAGGCTTGTTTCAAACTACAGCTCTTAGCACAAGTTTGATAGATTTGAGGGATTTCTCAAAGTTAATTCATTCATAAAAGTCTAATGAAACAAACATACAAGACCTCCTTATATAGAGAGGCTGATATCTTGTGAGCCATTGGATGTACAATTATCCAAGGGCCAACTTAGGGTTCAAACTACTACTACTGACACTAATTAAGAGCCTCACAATAGGACGAGCTCAACAACTATAAAGTTCAGACACAAAACACAAAAACAGACTGAATCAAAAAGCAAATAAAGCAGTTTTGGAGTTTTTCCTGAAATGGAAATCTGTTGTTCTTGTTGCCTTGTTGCTTTGCCTGGATGTTTTGCTCCTTCTTGGGACTCTCTACTCTTATTAGGACTTAGATAAAACCTGCCTTGGACGAGGACAAGTTGACTTAAACAAAAGGAAACCACAACCTGACCTTGTACCTTCTCTGCCTTAATGGTTCACTGGACTCTAGCTTGGGGTGTCTGTTTCATGAGTTTTTGCTAGACTTCAAAAAGGGTTGTCCTGGGCAAACTTGTAGTTTAGTGGGTTGGCTTGATGGTAGGCCATGGTGGGGGTGGTTGGGATGCCCTGGTGTACCTCCTAGGTGCAGGGTTTGTTGATTGGTCTGCCTGATCCTGAATGGCTCTGTTTCTGTCTTGTGTGGATAATGTGGGTTGTGTTGGGGCTTGGCATGGCATGGCTTGCTGAGTCCTGGATTGTCTTCCTCACTGTTGTGGCTTGGCCTGGCTTGATCTTGGCTTGTCATAGCTTGTTGTTTGGACCTTGTAACTCGAGCTTCCATCTGAGGGGTCCTTGGGGTCAGGTTTGTCTTGTTTGTGGCTTGATCATCAAGACCCCTTGGGTGAGCTCCTGCTGCAGCCTCCCCAGGTTCCCACAAAAGTTGGTGGCGACTCCACAAGTGCGTATTTCTACGCTTTTCCCTCGTTTCTCCATCCGTGGTTCCCCGTGCACCACGGTTTGGAAAGGATCGCGAATCCATGTATCACATTTGATGTTGTTAATGTGTTGCATGTTGAAAATATGTGGAATGGAGATGGATGTTGAATGGAGTGGAGAGATGAATTGTGGCATGTGCACGAGATGTGGCATGACTATGTGATATACATGAAATATGATGGCGTGATGATGAGCGCGAACGCAATGTAATGTGTTAAACGGTGTTGATTTTGGCATGAAAATATGTTATTGTTAACGAGCATGTTATATGTGTTCGTTACATAAAAATATGTGGTATGTATAAAGGAGAATATGAATTGACTGGTTATGATTATAAGCATGAAGAATGTGTTTATCATTGGCAATAATGCGTATATGAATTACGTATGGTTATGTGAAGCATGTATAGGATGTATGTGAACTGAATGAATGTGATTTAAGCATGAGAAGTATATTATGGTTGTACCATATGTTATTTATATGAAGTCTGCATGGCATGTGATATATGTATATATGAAAAAAAATTGAATTGCATAATAAACATGAAATTATGTATGAAATATGGTATGTTTGAATGGAGTATGATTTGGAGCTAATTGATATTGGTATATTGAGATGATGAGAACATGTAAATGGTTATGAAAGATGGTCTTTTATGTGATATGAGGTATGTTAATGAGTGGTAAATTTGTTTGGTAACAAAAATCTGAATTGTATGAAGTTGATTTTGGAAGGTTTGTCTTTAAACTGTCGTAACTTGAGTTCTAGAAATAATATTGATGTAATTCCAAGTGTAGGTAATAGCTTGTCCTGTCCTCGTTTTAACGGTAGGTCCTGAGCCGAAATTGACTTATAATTGAGGAAGATATTCCTGTTTTACAGAACCTGGTCAGTGCTGAGAAATCCGTCACACTCGGCACTCGATCGAGTGCAGGGTACTCGATCGAGTGCACTTTCAACTCGACCGAGTGTCTTAAATTTTGATTTATGGATGGTTACAGGGGTTTGTACTTGACCGAGTACAGTCTCATTGTACTCGGCCGAGTGTGTCGTACTCGACCGAGTAGAGTATGTACTCGACCGAGTGTGTGTCTCGTATTCGTCAGAGTTTGTTGTAATCGACCGAGTGGCTTTCCACAGTGGGTGAATTGTGAATTTTGTTGTCGATGTACTATTGTGTTAAGTTAATTACTTAATTTCCCTTATTTTCGTCATCATATTGGGTTGCAGTGTATCATTATTATGTGTGTCGAATATATTGATCGTAGCGAATGAGTTTGACGTTTTCTATAAGGTGAACATTGTCCCCTGTGATAGTATGATTTGCAAGAGAGGTACATGTGGTCATTTATGATTAAGTTGGATAGATTGATGAGCCTTGTGAGAAAGAGAGAATCGGTTTTGCGATATGAGATATGTAATAATGTTTTGTATTGAACATTTTATATAGAGGCGTGTGTTTTTATATGAGAAAATGATAATAGGAGAATGGTAATGTATGAATTGAGGATTGAGAAGAGAGATATGAATGGTTATATAGGAAAATATTTTTAAGATATAAAGGTATAGAGGCATGTATGAATTGAATTGGGGGATGTTTGAGTTGATTAGGGATATATGTGATGACGACCGATATAGAAGAACGTAATGATAATGGTACCTAGAGAGCTTAGTCCGCTTGATATGTAAATAGGACTTGGATGTTATCGTTTTGGTGAAAATCCGGATAACTAAGAGACAATGGTGGAGATGAAATATTATGGAAAGTATGATATGAGGTAAGCATCGTTTTGAGTTATGCTAACAAGATAATAATAATATATGATGAGTTTCGTTATTTGTTTGGGTAAATTAGTAGCGAATGAAGGGAAAGTAGTGTGATAAAAGAGTGTATTATGGTGTATGATTAGAAGGGTGTAGTGAAGTGTTGTTGAGTTTGGAATCTTGAGGTAACAAGAAGGTAGCCGCGTTATTGGGGGACGAGATAGTGAGAGTAAATCTTTGGGATAATGAGTAATTGTGATTAGTGTGAATTAGAAGAAATATAAATAGCGAATTGGTAAAGCAAAGGAATAATTGAACCAATAGAATAGCGTAGATGGAATTATATTTATAAATTCATGGAATTATATTTACAAATTCATGGAATGATTTATATTGGGAATTATGAGCTAGAAAGAGTCAAGTGGAAGAGGAATATTGGGAGGATCATTTTTTGAGGTAAGTCTTAGAGGTGTAAAAGACATAGTTTGGTAAGAAAGAGTTAAGAAAAGGTGATAATATTTTCGAATGGGTTGATAAATGATTTTGTGAAAAAATAATACCCTATATGTACGTATATTGGCAGATAATATTTTGTGGGAAGGTGACGGTTAGTAATCGAAGTGAATGTTGTGGAAAGTTAGGTGGAAGCATTGTGACTTTTTGAAGTACTCTAGGTAGTGGCTTGTGTGAGATGTAGGAGTATTTGGTGGTGTATTGTTAGAATACTTTATTTTTGAATTTTGCAATCTGAAGTGTTGGGTAGATGTAATGGGGAGACAAGAGATTTAAATGAAAAATTATGAATGAATATTCAGTTAAAGTTATTAGTCGTTAGTGGAATCTTCTATGAGGATGTAGGATTAAATAAGAAATGGGAGCTACTAAGTCTCAAAAGAAAGTGTGAGACCTTATTGTGGTTATATTTGGTAGCTATCTTGAGATATTAGTCTTATTACCTTGTGAGTCATTTTGCAGGGAGAGAGGAATTGATGGAGGAGGACTTGTTATGGTTTAGTTGAGGAAGCTATGCGAAGGTTGTAGTATTATTTGACATATGTCATAGTTAAGTATGGAGGTAGTTTCAAGTGTAATGGTTTTGCGGTTTGTTTCCATGTTAGTAAGGAAATGTGAAGTGTCGAGTTGGTAATTCCTAATTAGTTGTGTTGCCGGGTTAAATTTTGTGGTATTGAGTGGCAAGAATGTAAACTTTGTGAGCAAAAAGAGAGTAGAGTGTCGTAGTTGCGTAGTTGCGTGGGTTTGAGGGTGACGCTTGAGATATATTGGATTTTAGCTTTCTTGTTGGGATTGTCTATGTGTTATTAGTAGCTCGTTACTTGTATGATGGATTATTAGACTGAGATCTGAGTGTTTTCGTGTAGCGCTTGGAGGCAAGTATAAGGGGAAGTATTGGTAGGATGTGTGTGTCGAATGACGTTACCTTTATCATGGCTTGTATAGCCTTTTGGTGATTAATGGTGTCATTAGGTTGGTGGTATGTTATGTCGGTAAAGTGATAATGCGAGTCTCCGTGGGTTAGTTATAGTATCGAATCTCCTCTTATAAGAAGGCAAGTGGGAGTGCAAATGGGGATCCATTTGCTCCCCCACTTGTCTCCTTAAAAGAGGGTATCCGACCCGTCTACATTGAAGACGGGTACACTCCGTCTTCAATAAGATGGACTGGATGGCAATACGCATGGAGTAATGAGTGAGATTTGATGACATTTAAGAATTGCGAAATTACTGCTGAAACCAATATCTGATCAATAGGCAAGACTTATTTAGTTGCAGACATTATTTTCCGGAAGTAAATTCCAGATCCAATTGTCCGACACCCTTGACTACATAGTTACAGCAAAACAGGAATTGGCAATAGTAGTAGTAAACACCATATACCTAAATTCGCACCCATAAACCTTGATACTGATATTTTGCCGACGATTTTTCATCCCGTTACTCCGAGTATTACATAGAATACCCTTTATTACTAATTTTCCACAGCACGAGATAATACCGGGTTACCATAAAGACGCTTGACTGAATACGGGCTCATGCATTCACCTTTGGTGCCCACCCAGCAACTACATATTTCTTTGCTGCTTTGGTTTTCTCGAAGGACTCTCGACTGAAGAGCAACTGCAATTTTACAAGTTAAATTAGTGATAGCTTTTTCTTGAGTCCAATTGCCTTCCTATTATTCCGTCACAATGGATCAGCAAAAAAGCGCAATTGTGTCATACTCGTATTAGTGAAGTATTAGCACTCAATATGTAGAATAAAGGAGCGTAAAGATAAGAGGATGATCTCACCTTCATGTAGTTACGAACATGGGTTAGATTTTCAGGAACAGACCAACTCTTAAAATGGCCGAGAGCTACTTCAAGATGGTACAACTTGGGTGCCAAACTCATATCAACGGCAGTCACCTTTTCCCCACAGATATATGGCCCCTGCGAATTACAAAATTTGGACATCGATAAATGAAGAGGATGGCTACATTGAATATGGCACCGAGAAGAAAAAAATTCGGGTAAAAGAAAAAAATAAAATAAAACACCCAAGCCCTCAAAACAATATAGCCCCTCCTAGTCACTCATTTCTTACCCTTTCCCTTTTACACAAAAATTAAGGAAATGAATTTGGACCACACAAAACACACTACCCCACATACAAATGAATTTAGACCACACAAAACACACAACCCCACATCCAAAAAGGGAAAGAGGGAAGAAAATCCGACTTACCCAATAGGGAAAGAGGGAAGAAATGACCGACTAGGAGGGAGTATTAATTAGCAAAATGGGTTTTCTTTCAAAGTAATTATCAAAAATGGGTCCACGTAGGATCGGTTTTGACGAAATTGAATTAAGGTTTAAAGTCGCTCAGCCGGAAGACGACTTGAGGTAAAGTCGCTCTCCCCCTCAGCGACTTTAGCAACTTGTAAATAAGTAGAAAAATATATAAAATAACTGAGTTTGGGACAAAGTCGCTCAGCCGAAGAGCGACTTGGATTGATTTTGAAGAGTAAAATTGCAGCAACAAAAAAAAAAAATTACTGTAGTAAGTCGCTGTCCGGGAGAGCGATCGCGATTTTTTTTTTATGCTTTTTCAAATAGTGTATATTGGATTATTGACACCTAATCGCTTAGCGGGAGAGCGACTTTGGTCCGAACCTAGCTTCGGACTGACGTGGACCCATTTTGGGTAATAACTTTGAAAGAATACCCATTTTGTTAACTTCTTTGATTATAAGCCCCATTTTGGAAAAAAAAAACTCAAGAATTTGTGTATAAAGACAAGCACGGGTGAAAAATTTACAGTTATTGTTATAAAAAAAAAAACATGATACCACCATTTTTCAATATTGCATTTAATTTAGTTGTTGATAAATAATCCCAATTTTTTCCAAGTAAGGCACCATTCAAGGGTCCCACATGTTATAGACTTAGGGTAAGGGGTAGATCATTTGTAGCCAAAACTTCTGGCTATATTTCTGGCTACATATAATTAACGGAAAATTCACGCGGTACCCTTGAGGTTTCACGTTTTGCACGATATCCCCAATTTTTACATCCGAAAATGTTTAAGAGGACATAACTCGTGTTTACGAGCTCAGAATGTGACAATTTTTTTTTTCAAATCGAACATCTTTTCGAGAACTACGAATTGAAAAAAAAAATTATCGAATTTGGAACTCGTGACCAAGAGATATGGTCATTCAAAGTTTTTTCGATAAAAGAAACTTTGAAATACAAAAACTCCTAGCCACGATATCCGAATACTACAATTTTTTTGTTCAAATCGTAGTTCTCGAAAATATGATCGATTTGAAAAAAAAAATCATCACTTTATGAGTTCGTAAACACGAGTTATGGCCTCTTAAACTTTTTCGGATAAAAAAATTGGGCATATCGTGCAAATTGTCAAAGCTCATGGATACCACGTGAATTTTCCGTATAATTAAAACGAAACATAATTGGTTCAGGAAGCCATCATAATTGAGGACCAACAAAATATGAGTTTTGTGGTCCATTGGCAAAGAAAATGATAATAAAGTCAGATGCAAATGTGTTGGTACATACATATGATTTGAGATGTTCATCTAGTGCCTTCAGCTCATCCAAGAGAGCTTCCTCTGTTCCATCATTGGCATCTTTGCTCTTCAAGAAACTCACAAAAGTTGAAAAGATTTTGGAACCCCTGTATAAAATCATTTCCAAAAACACCCACGACTGTTTCAGGTCATCAAACTAGGGGTGAGCAAAACCGTATATCCGATACGGTTTTCAAAACCGTATCGGATATCCGGTTTTAAAAATCTCAATTTTGAGTATCCTTATCCGATACGGATTTTCCGTATATCCGGAAACCGTATATCCGGTTTTTCCGTATATCCGGAAACCGTATATCCGGTATCCGGTTTTTCATTTAATTATGTAAAATTTTATGTCTTATTTTTATTTTTTTTGTGATTTTATGATTTTTCTTAATAAGTTAAAAGAGTATCACATATTATAAGAATAAATAACTTAAAAATGTATAAAAGTAAATAGATTGAGTCACGGATATACTCGACATTTAGTGGTTTTATGATTTTATTTGTATATTTTATATTAAAAATAGGAACCGTATCGGAAACCGTATATCCGGTTTCATATTTTGCCGATACATATCCGATACGGTTTTTTATAAACCGTATCGTATATACGGAAATTCGTATCGGATATACGGAAATCCGTATAATTGAAACCGTATATCGTATCGGATACGTATAATAAAACCGTATCGTATATTTTTGCTCAGCCCTACATCAAACTAGTGTACAATTGTACATTTGTACTCCGTACAAGTTTTATCGATACACAATGTAGTCATTACAACAGTATATATAAGTCTGTTAAAAGGTTACGGTAACAAAACAGTTTTAAGGTACGAGCTTCAATTAGTAAACAGCATGTAATAACTGAATAACATATCATACACGCACTACTAGGGAAACAATTGATGAAGGAGATTAAGCCGATGAAGAATAATTGAGCAACAACAATAGCAAAGCCTTAGACGATAGTATGAGTACAGCATTAGGGGGGGATGGGGGCATTTTAACAAATTAGCTCCCAAAAAATTTTGTTCACGATCCCTGATCGTCTTGCCTTGAGTAGTCTATGACATTCTGCAAATCACATAATGTACCCTTTATAGCATACAATAGTGACCAAAGCAAGGATCTAATAGTAATCGCAAAAGATCCTTCTTTAACAAACGGTAATGCTAAGACCCCAAAACCATTAAGCAAACATCGTGTTAATTAGATTATATTAATCAAAATTTCTGAAAGCTTCCCTAATTATTTATACGAGAAGTAAAACACATACCATGACTCGAATTTTAGTATTTTGTTTTTTCACCTTGATGACAAATACACCCTCTCATCCACACCGAAGGTAAAAAATGTAAGCATTTCTTTAAAATAAATTACACTAGTTAGTTCTTTAAAAGTGGTAATTTTAACCATAACTTTTTTCGTTAAGTGACGACTTTTTATTACTCGTTTTAAGTTAAGTGTCTCTTGAGAAAGACTAATTTGAAAGAAGGAAATATATGAGCTTTCAAAAATACAACATGTGAAAATCTCTGATCTTGAATACGACATAGTGGAAGGTGATGTAAAAATACAATGCTTGTAACCTAAAGTTTTGTTTTCGTGTCCGTCCAACACCTAATTTTACCTCTAGTTGTGTCACAAATGACATCCACTTTATTTCTCTCTATTTCACCTAACCTTACACCAGCTAATCAATCAATACAATTATAAAATATGCTTCTAAAATATTTCATACAAACTAGTTAAGAGCATCAATTAACCCGAACACAAATTCATTTAGGACGGAAGTATATGTCTTAACGAAAAGACTGGTCAAATAACATACCATTTGCGTATATAACACAAAGTTCAATACTTAGATATTAGCAAAAACATTTGTCCTTTTCGTAAAATTGGCATGCTATTTAACCCGTTTGAATTTAAGACACACATATAACTACAGACACTTGATTAGTGTGTATGCACATGGAATTAGAGTAAGACAATAATCCTATAGACTAATGATGCATACACTGATACAACAAATGACAAGTTAAGTTTAACAAAATTACACAAATGTGATTAATTAAATATATGAACAGCATTTGATCTTAGATTAATAAGTAAAGATAAGGGGATCATACACAGAGGAGAATTGAGGGTTAGAAACAAGAGAAGGCTGAGGGTATTTTTCCTCAAGAAGTACAGTTATAACATCAGAATCAGCTATCCATTTGTCATCTAACTTGATCACTGGTACTTTTCCCTCTGGATTTACTTCCAGAAACCTAAATAACACCAAAATTAACTATTACAAAAATAAAATAAAATATTAAAATGAAGAAGGAAAATAAATGGTTGGAAAGTTACTAGGAAGCTATTCACAAATTCTCATTTGTGACGGGCATCCGTGCTTGCGACGGGTCAAATCCCCTTTACAAATAGCAAATGGCAAGGTAAGTGGGTGGCAAATGGAGCTCCACTGGCCTTGTCACTTGCTCTTTGTGAAGGGAATTTGACCCGTCGCAAGTCGCCATGTCACAAACAAGATTTAGTAGAAGATATTACATACCATTTGGGCTTGTTGGTGACATCAATAAGGTGAAGTTGGTATGGGACTTTCTTCTCTTCCAATGTTAGGAGCACTCTCTGGGTAAATGGACCTGACATTTTTTACATCATGTTCTATCATTTTGATTTTTAACCACGTATAAATATGATGGCACAATTATTATTAGTTTTTTTTTACTATAATTAATGTTAGGAAATGGGAATATGCAACATTAAAACACCAGGTCCGGATTAAGTTAGCATTGGCCACAAAATTATGTGGTAGTTTAAACGAAATTTATGCAAGTAGTGAAACCAAGTGAAGCACCAGCTAACAAGTCCAGGAGTGTAGATCATATTTAGTACACAGTAGTATTCATTAACCACTAAACAGTTAATGTAATTACTACATCACATTATTATTTGATGGAAATTTAAGGAAACAAGTTATAAAGTAGTATGAAGGAGGCTCACAATCGCCAAGAACATCAGGAGCACCAACAGCGGCTTTGGCACAAACTTCGACTGCCATTTTTTTTGGGACAATGAAATGACACGCTAATAGGGCGGGGCAATAATGCAAAATAAAATATGGAAATATGGAACGTACCCATCAAGTCATCAACCGAGTGTATTTATAAGAAAACAATCACTTAATAGGGTTGTTTTGGTAATTAGACAGTATCATCTTTGTTTCTTTGGAAAAACACAATTTCTCACTTAAAACCGGCTGTATCCGTCTTAAGGTTAAGCCGAATTAAATACATATCAAATTAACCATTTTTAGCATATAAAATACAAAAAAAAATTGTCTTTATTTCCACCATATGTTAGTATTTGACCCATTTTAAGTTAAGACGGATATCATCCATCTCGAACAAAAGTTATTCTTCGAGAAAATGGTTGATTTTATTAGTGAGGTCGCCGCTCGAAATTTATATGAAAATAAAAAGAGGCTTGTTTATATAGAAAATTAGTAGGTATTTATTAGGTACCATATCCGTCTCAATTACTTCATTAACTTTGATTAAAATACTTTCTATAAAAATAAAAAGATAAATAGATAGAACACAAATTCTATTGATCAATGAATGCGACAACAAAAGTATTAAAGATAGGGAAGTGGATGTTGAAATTATTTTTCACTAGTAGAATTATACCCTAGGGTGGCAGTTGTAATAATCTTATAGTAGCGGCTTTCTAGCGACGTGGTTGCTGGGGTCATATTATTTTCATGTCGGTTGTAAAACCGCCCCAATTGGTCAGGTATGGTGTCGGTTTTTGTTCTGGAACCGCCACTATACGGTTACCTATGGTGTCGGTTTTAGTTCTAAAACCGCCAATAAATGTTACCTGTAACGTCGGTTTTAAATAAAGAACCACCACTAATAGTGAATTTATAGCGGTGTTTCTAACATAAGAACCGCCATAATAGGCAAACCAATATTAGCATTTCAAACATAAGAAGTTAAGAACCGCCACTATAAATAGAATTTTCTTTTAAAAAAAAATATTTTCTACCAAAATTTCGGCAGCAATGTCCTATAGATTTGATAATCCAAATATCAAAATAAACCAACACTAATAAATTTTATTAGAAAAATAGAAAAAAAAATAGTATGATAAAGTATTACAATATTCTCTCATGACACTTAGAAGTTAGAACCATCATTTCACATCAATAACATAAGCTAGTTTCAAATTAAGTTGAGTGCTTCTTCACGAACATTCTACATACGAAAGTTGCACTAAATATATCGGTCTAATCTCATTATTCAGTCCAACTCACTCGACTACTCTTGCTCTGTGACGATGCTTGAGAAGCAATACGGCTGCCGGGGAGACTAGAAGCCACGTAGAAGTAAGCTACACCAGCAATGCAAAATAATTAGCTCCCAAGTGCTTATTAAAAGTGTCACACTTGAGCATTAATATTCAAATGGTTAATCTTGTTGGAAATAGAGTATATCTAGAAATAAATACTACAACGACACATTTTCAATAAATCAAATTATATGGTTGATAATATAATTATGGATATAAGAAAGTAAATGTAATAAGTAAATTTATGTATAGATATAAAATAGAGAAGAGGAGAGCTTATCTTGATATAAAGAGAGGTGGTTGTGGCATGACTATGTCACTGTCCTAAAGTCGAATTTGCCCCGTCCTTTACACATGGTTTTGTTGACAATCGACCCCCAGGATTACACAACCTTTGCAGTTTCGGTGTAGGCGGAACTGCAAATTGAACACTACTCCAAACGTTGCCAAAGGACCTCCAAGGACGGGTTTTCAGAAGAAAAAAAAAATAACTTATAGAAGAGAAAGTAGTCATTTTGTTATGTATTTTTGGGTAGTAGAAAAGGAGTATTTATAGTTGTAAAATGAGATAGAAATTCATAAAATTAGTATAGGAAAAATGTGTGCCTAAAAGACCACACAAATCAACCACTGAAAATAGTCCCAATGTTAGAAAATTGTTCCAACATTAATTTAGGCCAATTTACTAGTTTTTGGTTCTTTTGAAGCATCAACTCCAACAATCCCCCACATGATTCAAAAGAAGATAAAAAGAGAAATGGAGGTCGTAAGTTAACGGAGGTTCAGCTTATGATATCAATGTCTTTCGGACTTGAATTGACACCCGGTGAGTACAACAAACTTCAAACCGTCATCTTAGGTGGAATCTTTCACCTTGAACCATAGATGAGGTTGGTAAGAAGTCATTGCGCACCTAATGTACCTCGAATCAAGACTAGTGTTCACGAATATGTTCAACATGAACACAAAACATCAACTTTATTTTACTTGGACTATCCAAGTGCCCCCACATTTTCCTGGTACTTCGTGAGCGCTCTAGAGGTCCCAACCAGAGGGCCCTCATAGGGGGGTGGGCAAAACCCCTCACACTCACATAGGCAAGTTCATCAAGTTTGACTGTCACAAACCACCCACAAATGAACTATGAACTTGTTAAGAGCCATATGCTCAACCTCACACACTTGACAGTTAACAACATTGCTACGCACAACGCAAAACTTTCATATAAGAGGAATGGTTCGTAGCATCACAACACGAGATCTATGTGACTTCGTTTGACCACATTGAACTTAGCTGTACTAAGTTGGGTATCCATCACACTTCCATAACTGGCTTTAAGCCCATTCCTTGTGCAGCCGCCTACACCAAAATCTACCATGGCCAGTGGTAGGAGGATCTCAATATCCTCTCACATTCTCAGGTAACCATGTGCACAACATACTCATGTGGTACCACATTATATCACAAGGCTTTATACTTGTCAATTGCTCCCTCAGCGTAGCCTTGAACACATTCTTGTCAACGCAATGGGATCTAGTTCCCGAAAATTCAACCGAAAGGCCTCCTCGCTATCGGCTAATTGTCCTGACAAGAATCAACATTTTAAATTAGATTTTACAGTACTGATATATACAATATTTCAAATATAGCATAACAATGATAGTGACACATTATTTTCACCATTCAAATTACTTCATCACAATTTAGACACCTCAAGATCATATGCCTTAACATAGTGTACTTCACTACAACGTGCATATGTCATTGTGTCCAAAACAATATGTCATATCCCAAACTTTCACAATTCTCCGTTATATGACGTATATATATGAGACTCAAATTACATATCTTAGGTCGTCTCAAAAATCACAAGAAAATTTCCCACATGATCATGATTTATTTTTTTGTCTATAGGTAATCAACCTAAATTTTATTTGTCTCAACATTTCCGAGTGCAAGTCATTCATACGAGCACTTAGTAAATCACTTATGTCAACTAGATTTTGCATATACACATATATACTTATGCATAAATCCACTTAGAATGACCACATTCTGATTTTATTAATGAGATTAACTCATATATAGAACATATATAACGACAACAAAATAAAGGGGCAATACATGCCTATTTAACAAACAAACTCCAACATATATTGTTTGTAACCACATACATATAACATATGCACATATGAGAAATAAGACCAACACTTGCGCTATTGGATAGAATTATCATAGCTCGCAGACTTCTTAAATGGAAAAAACAAGCTCAATATTATCATTAGATCGCAAATAAGTAAATCATTCACTCTAGCCAATGCTACCTTTAATCCTGTTAAACTAAACAATGATAATTTCCAATATCCAATGGTGTCACAATAAAATAAATGGTAGTCCAACTTAGTAAGGACACCCCCACAATTCAAAACCTCAAAGGCATAATTAAACATGCACTTATTGACAATGTTCTTCGATGAAATATTTTAATAAAAGTTAATAAAACTTTTAACTCAATACAAAACTTCAAGTAGTTAAAATGGCACAATTTTGACTCAAAACTAGCATTCAAGATGACATAACACGATGATAAACAATTATTCTTTTGAAAACACATGTCATCGAAGATTGTCATTTTCATATAAATATCGATTAACTTCATAAACCAAGATGACAAATTTAATCATTGTCATAACCAACTATACATAACAAAATACTTGAGATTCAATGTTGCCTTGAACAAAATCGTACAACAATTTCTTTTAACACACTTCATATATATCCAAGTATATCACATAATGGATACGCTCTTCACAACTTAAAGAGGATGGACAAAACTTTACAAAGTTTACTCAAATATATAACACGTAGAGCATTAACCTACTTATTCCCCCACATGTTATCACGACATACATAAGTGACAACACAAAACAGTATTCAGAAATATTTGAAATCACACGCATTCTATGATCAACCAAGTCATTTTTAGAGTTGCCTCTAATACATTCACACTTGTTACTCAATTTCCACAAATTCATGTTTCAGAGGTAATTAATTACATACTCACTTTCGTTGGTCAACTATTTAAAATGGTGAAATTTGTTAAACCCCCAAAATTGGTCACTCAGAAAAAAAAAAATACCAACATATGTATTTCGATGCTTATCTTCTCATACAAGAGCAAGCATAATAAATACTCCGTATAATACATGCTTCTCTAGAGACATTCAAATTGTTATTATGTCAGAGCAAAATCAAACACGGAATAAATCATCACAATCTTTGCATAATGGCAAAGCACACCAAATACTCGGCCAACAAAACATAGCACATTAAACATCTTTTACAATTTTATTTGGCCAATTTTACATGATTGGTATACCCAATAATTTATCGTATAATAAAATGTTTCATATCAAACAATTCACGATTCTTTTAGATTTGATATCATCTGTAGGAAATACGTACCTCAATAGCGGAATGGTACGGAAGATCGACGTGCCGACGTTCTGTCCACGAAACCCGAAACCGATGGCTACTAGAGTCACCGGAGGTAGTTCACACCCCAAATCCCAAAAGCTCAAATAATGGTGACTTTGTTGTGATTGTATTTTACTGTTTGTGTATTTGTGTTGTGTATCCTTAGCTTCATATCAGTCCTATATTTATACTGTCACAATTTGACAGTTACAAGAGGAAGATGAATGGAGATAATGAGCATTAAACATATTTAATTGTCTCATTATCTCAGCTATAATTTCTGTCATAATCTCAGTCATAAAAGAGATTGTATGACTAACAACAATTGTAACAGTCACCATAAAGATGGCCGTTCAAAATTCAATACTCCCACTCGGCCACACAACCGAGTCAAATCTCCCACTTGGTCACACAGCCAATTGAATGTGGTTGATAATATAATTAAATTATATGGTTGATAATATAATTATGGATATAAGAAAGTAAATGTAATAAGTAAATTTATGTATAGATATAAAATAGAGAAGAGGAGAGCTTATCTTGATATAAAGAGAGGTGGTTGTGGCATGACTATGTCACTGTCCTAAAGTCGAATTTGCCCCGTACTTTACACACGGTTTTGTTGACAATCGACCCCCAGGATTACACAACCTTTGCAGTTTCGGTGTAGGCGGAACTGCAAATTGAACACTACTCCGAACGTTGCCAAAGGACCTCCAAGGACGGGTTTTCAGAAAAAAAGAGTTACTTATAAAAGAGAAAGTAGTCATTTTGTTGTGTATTTTTGAGTAGTAGAAAAGGAGTATTTATAGTTTTAAAATGACATAGAAATTCATAAAATTAGTATAGGAATAAGGTGTGCCTAAAAGACCACACAAATCAACCATTGAAAATAGTCTCAATGTTAGAAAATTGTTCCAACATTAATTTAGGCCAATTTACTAGTTTTTGCTTCTTTTGAAGCATCAACTCCAACTGATCTAATTAAAGAGATTGTTTTGTTTTACGGATAGAGTATTAAATTGTGTAAGCATGCTCAAAACCTATACAATGCAAGTGCACTAAATACTTATACATATATAACAACTTACTTATCAATCACCATTGCCAACTACCAATTATTTTTAGAAGTTAACCTATAAAACAAATTTTTGAACATGTTGATCACTCATGCAAAATTTTTTGAACAAGCACTAGCATTAACACACAGTTAACGAGGTTAAACCATTTTAAATTAGGACACCCTATCACTTATATTGAAAGATTAAGCATTTTGACAGCTTTTTTCAATTACTATTTACGTAAAGCCCATAGGAGATACTCCTTCCAGTCCCGGCCATTTGTTTACCTTTAATTTGGCACGATTATCAAGAAAATAGTAGAGGACCATTTATGGTGTTACTTAGTAGATTGACAAGTGGACAATAATCTCAATGAGAGATCAAATTACTCATAGAAAACAAACATAATATAAAAAGGTAAACAAATGAATAAGACATCCTAAAATGAAAAATGGTAAACAAATAACCGGGACAGAAGGAGTAACTATTATAGACAATATTATGAATTTTTTTCCAAAGTAGGCTTCTAAATATAAATAATTAACGAAATAGGTTGAATTTGAACTTAATATCCCAAAATGGGTCCAAGTAGGATCGGGTTTGCGGAAGCTAGAAGACTAGAGGGCAAGTCGTTGAGGCGGACAACGACTTGTCTTTTTTGCGCAAGCTAGAGGCGTAGAGAGCAAGTCGCTCCTCGGGTGAGCGACTTGCTTCGCATTATACAAGCACGACCCTCTTTCCCCCTTTCATTGTTCATCCCCAAATTAAAAACAAAAAAAAAACAATACGAAACCCTAACCCCATTTCCTACGAATTTCCCCCCAAAATTACTCCAAATCATTCAATTATTTTCACTACAACTCAAGTTTTTAGTCTCTAGACACTAGTAAACTACTATTCAGGTGTTTCTTGTTCAATTTTCTACAAAATACAAGGTATTAGCTAATACTTTAACTCTTTCTTAGTAATTGATTGGTGTAGCTATTTGTTATAGTTTGTGCTTATTACGGTTTATACATCCTAGATTTGTCGAATTTAGGTTGTTATTAGTGTTTTAGCATTACTTGTTATTGTTATAGTTATGGAGAGAAGCCATTTTCCCTTATTGTGTTATTGTGATGGTGAAATAGTTTAAGGAGATGGGTGTGTAAGCTATGTAGGTGGAAAAGAGTCTTTTGTTTTTGCTAGTAGTAACATGAGCTAGAATGACCTTCATAATAAGATATACACTTCAATTGGTGTTGATACTAATAAGTTCAAATTAGTCTTGAAAATGAAATACCCTAGCCTTGGATGTTTTAAAGTTGTTTCTCTTGACAATGATCGGTCTTTACAAGCAATGTGGGCTAGTATATGTCATTCAAAGGCGGGTTCCATGGACATTTATATTGAGTTGGTACCAATTCAACAACCTCAAGTTAGTAATGCAAATGTAGTATCAAATGTTTCATTTACTAGGTTAAAAATGACACCAATCTATTTCTCAACAACTTTGGTGATGATCGTTATGTGTCTTTATTAACAAATAATATCGGAGTAGAGATTGGTGACGGTAATATTGAAGAGGATGAAGTTGATGATGATTTTGATCTAAGACTTGAGAATGCTAGTGATGACGATGATGAGGATGAGGATGGCATTGATCATGTTACTCCTACCGCTCCAAATCCGGAATTCACTAGTATTCCTAGAGTTTATGAAACACAAGGGAATAATTGGGCTAATTGGAAAAATGTTGTCCCCTATGATGTTCGGGGAGAGTTTTGTGTTGGTCAAACATTTCCTAATAAGAGATCTTTGACGGAAGTAGTTATGTCTTACAATCTTAGTGTGAATTAAAATTTCAAAATTCATGAGTCAAAACCTGAAACGGTGACATACAAATGTGGGAGAAGACCGATAGGATGTAATTGGACTTTAAGAGCCACCAAAAAAAAAAACTTGATGATTGTTTTTCTATTGTGACTTCTAAGGGTCCTCATGAGATTTCATGTGTGGGGGACACCATGCCTATAGACCACCGAAACTTGCGAAGAACTTTCATTAGTAATGCCATTAGAAATATTGTTGAGGTGGATGTTGGAGTAGGTGTCCTCCACAATAGTGCGCCACATAATAAATCTTATTTAGGAATATAATTGGGATATTTATTGACTATATATATGATTAGTCAGTTGATTAACGTAAATCAACAACGGTTGGCTGACTAGAGTTTGACGTTATTGTCGTATGACGGCGGTGATCAACTGATCCCTTTCGGTCACACCTATAGGATGAAATCCAAATAGTAGCTAATTATTTGTATATGATACAGTTAATTAGACCATTACATATATTCGATATGTACGAGAGTTAATTGTTAGAAATTGAATTAAGAACTCAAATTCGATTAAGTTTATTTTTTAATTATACGATAATTGACTAATAAATTTATATCCTATTTTAATATGATTAAATAAGATTTAACTTAGTAATTAATCGTTAAATTACTAAATTAGTTGAGGTTTTGAGATAGAGGTAATTAGTTAATTATATTTACAAGGAGTTGTAAAATAAATTAACCATGCATTGTGGGACCCATTATATATTGATATAATGTTAAAATATTACTTAAAATGTTAAGTACATATTATTTATTTAATTGTGTCATATAATTGTTATATGATCAAATTAACACTTAATTATACAAGATAATTAAGCATATGATTAATAAGTATTTGTGGGACAAATATCAAAAATCAAAATGGACCAAATAAGGCCTAACATGGCCGGTCAAGTGTGTAGTGGTGAGGTGATGATGGTTGCTTTTGTTCATGCTCACAAGTCACATGTGATTATGACATGAATAGTAACCTAAAATCATTTCATTCAACACTACACTCTACCACTTTGCATGTGAATTAAAATAAGAAAAATAAGTCCCTTATGGGGCTTGCCATGACCTGCCATATTGTCTTTATAAGGGCAATATGGTTGTTCATTTCATTTGTTCATTCTTGCTTATTTTTCATACATCTCTCAAAAACTCTTCTTCTCACTAAAACTCTCATAATACTAATATTTACTAAGTATTACTAGTGTAGTAATATATTATAATATTAGTAGTATTATATCTATCTTATTATCTAGTTAATAATAAGAATAGATTATTTGATATCATCTTGGTGCAACTTGAAGGAGGTCTTCTATTTTGGAGATTGTTCTTGTTCATCCATATTTTTAGCTCAAGAACAACAAGAAGGAGTTCTTGTTGTGCCCATTTAATTTCCATTTCAATGTGAGGAAATTTCTTCTTTTATTTAAATGTCTTTATATTTGCATGCATGTTGCATAGATCATTAAATACTAAATTAACAAGTAATTTAGTAACTAATTAGAGGAGTCTAATTAAGGTCTATGGACTTTCAGCGGATTAGGGGTTGAGTGTAACTGCTATTATTGAAATAATAATTGATAAATTTAACTACAAAATCACCTATATGAAGGCTTGGAAAGCTAAGCAAAAAGCTCTTGCCGATATATTTGGTGATAGGGATTTGTCATATTGGGAGCTTCCTCGTTACTTTGAAGCTTTGAAAGAAGCTCATCCTGGTACTATTGTACAATTTGTAAATTATGAGATAGAGGATGACGATGACAACGAGGTCATATTTGGTAGAGTTTTTTGGATTTTTGGAGCATCAATCAAGGGGTTCCCTCATTGTCGTACCATAATAACAATAGATGGGACTCATTTGTATGATAAGTATAAGGGTGTTTTAATGATTGTTATGGGTGTTGATGCGAATGATCAGTTATACCCTCTTGCTTTTGCCATTGTTGAATTAGAGAGTACGGAGACATGGTCATGGTTTTTGGCTTGTATTAGATGTTTGGTTACACAAAGAGAAGGTCTTTGTGTAATATCTGATAGACATCCAGGTATCATAAAAGCCATGAATCAACAAGGTTCTGGGTGGGAGGAACCATTTGCATTTCATAGATTTTGTATAAGACACCATGCTTCTAGCATCAATACAAAATACAAAAATAATAAATTGAAAGAGTTGTTTAGTAGGACGGCTTTTCAACATCAACCCATCAAGTTTAATAGTGGCTTAGCAAAGTTGAATGAACTTAGTCAAGAAGCCAAAGCAGAGTTAGATAGATTACCTTTATCAAAGTGGTGCATTTGTCACGGTGGTGATTTAAGGTATGGAATCAAGACAACTAATTTGGCCGAGGTGTTTAATAATGTGTTAAAGGGAGTTCGTTTCTTACCAATCACTGCTCTTGTCAAAGTAACCTTCTTTAGAGTCAATTCTTACTTTGTTGAAAGACGAGAATTTGCAAAGTCGAGATTAATGGATGGATTGAAAATTTCCCCCATAGTCACCACTGCTCTTGAAAAGAATTTCGCAAAAGCAGCACATCATAAAGTTGAGTCCTATAATTACGAGACCGGTGTTTTTCAAGTTAAAACTGAGAGAGGTGAAAGAGAAGCTGGAAAGGGAGGACATAGACAAACGGTTAATTTGTCTAAGAGAACTTGTACTTGCAACAAGTTTCAAATATATCATTTTCCATGTTCTCATGTAGCTGCGGTTTGTAGAACTTACAATCTATCCGCGGAGCAATATACTGACCCATTTTTTACTTGTGGAGAGTATTTGGGTTCTTATAAGCCTAATTTTCATCCGATACCTGATGAACGCCATTGGCCTAATTGGGAAGGTGAAATTGTTTTACCTAATTTGTCAATGAAAAGAGTTAGAGGTCGTCCTAAATAAAAACGAATTCACAATGAGATGGACGAGGTTTCAACAAAAGTAAGAAACTCCTGCTCCTTGTGTCGTAGAAAAGGACACAATAAGCGATGATGTCCTCTAAAAAACCGTGAAGTTGGTGCTCCAACCGGGTAGATTTTTTTATTTTTACCCTTATTGCTAATGTATATATTGACCATTAAAAATGTATATATACTAACATGTTCTCCGATTTTCTAATGTTGTAGGTCTCATGGATCCGGGTCCACTTAGTCCTGAAATCCTTACATTACAAGCTGTATGGGAGGGAATGGTAAGTATTTTTAAATTTTTTTCCAATCCTACATGATAATCGTATTAACTGTATATTTATATTTTAATCTATCATATTTTGTGTCATGAAGGATCAAGGTCCGTTAAAATGTAGGGTACCCTTGAGGTCAAAAACCGAGTTCCATGTTCATCCTAGAGTTCGTGCTTTCATCCGGGAGACTCAGTTTCACGGAGTTCATAGGTTTAATTTTTTGTATGCCGATCCGGATTTGATTACCGCTTTGGATGAGAGGTGGTGGGAGGAGACCCACACATTTCATTTTCCCATTGGTGAAGTTACGGTGACTTTACAAGATGTGAATGTGTTGTTTGGTTTGCGGGTAGTTGGCAAGCCGGTTACGGGGAAAGGTGACTATTATTGGCCCGCTTTGTGTGAGCAGTTGTTGGGACTTAGCCCAGATAGACTTGAACTAAAAGGGTCGGGATTGAAGTTGAGTTGGTTAAGTGGCAACTTCTCTGGTCTACCACAGGATGCAGACGAGGAAACCTTTCATCGCTATGTTCGAGCCTATATACTCTTTCTGATCGGGAGCGTGATTTTTCCTGATAAGAGCGGGAACGAGGTTTGTATTCTTTTCTTGCCGTTATTGGAGGATTTGGATGAGATAGACGAGTATAGTTGGGGTTCCGCCGCACTTGCTTGTATATATACAAATTTGTGTGGAGCATGTAAAAGGGGGAGGAGTAAAATATCCGGGCCTATTGTCCTTCTTCAATTTTGGGCTTGGGAACGATTGAGCGTAGGTCGTCCCCAAATTACTTCAATTATGAATGAGCATGTGGGAGAAGTCTACCCTTTGGGCTCTCAAATGATAGCAGGAGTAGATCCTTTGGGATGCAAATGGTTGAGGGTGGATCGTAAGTATAAGGACCATAGGCTTGGTCTTGTAGCTTATAGGGATATGTTTGATAAGTTGACTGAAACACAATTCATTTGGAAACCTTATATACAAGACATCCTTCAACATCATCCCGAAATTTGTTATGAGGACCCGGAGGAGTGGGTTGTTATCGCTCCTTTGATATGCTTTGAGATTGTTGAGATGCACCTACCTAATAGGTGTGTTAGGCAATTTGGATGGCATCAAACAATACCACCCGAGTGTAACATGTTTCTTACACTCCACAAGACTGATAAAAGGGGAAATAATAGAGATTTTGCAACCGATTTTGCTAGTTATATAGAAGAGTGGGAAAATAGGAAAGAAAACATGTTGGAGGGGGGAGTACCATACACGGGATACATGTCACATCATGATCCATATATGGTATGGTATCGGGAGCGTACTCGACGCATCGTTAGTCCTCAAAATAATGTCCGAACCCAAGACTACCTAACTAAGCATCACTACAATCCTAGTGCGGCGGACTTGGACACTCTTGTAAGTTTTATTCTTTTTTTATTCATACCTTTTACTATCTAATTTTGAAATTTTATTCACTAACAAATATAATTACATGCTAACAAATATGACTTCTTATTTAAATAGGCGGGTGGTCACTCTTATATCTACCATCAACTTAATGACTACATGTCGACTATGCCGCCTACAATTGATCAAAGCTATATGAATTTGCTACTTGCAATGCAAAACACTTCTCTTCATTCTTTGGAAAGTGCTCATTATGGACATATCATTCAACCACAAAACAATCCTCATCCAAGTCCAACTCCTCAAGCAACAACACAAGCTACCAACATGACATTCCTCTCTCCCATCCAAGAAACGGAAAATGAAGCCGAGTCATCTAGTGGACCAAGGAGATCAAAGAGAACTTGTCAAGCTAGAAAGTAGTGTAGCTTTTAGTGTCTTCTATGGATTTATCGTTTAAGTTTGTAAGACAATTTAAGTTTGTAAGATAATTTAAGTTTGTAAGACAATTTAAGTTTGTTTGACAATTTAAGTTTGTATGACACTTTAAGTTTCCTGCCATTTGAAATGTTGTTGTGATGAATGTGTAAGGTATTGTTGTAGGAACAATTTCGTCTTTGCAGGGAATAGAACTAAGTCACCATGGGGGTAAACGACTTACACGCAAAACATACATCACAAGCAACCAAGTCGCTCACCGCCACACCGACTTGGGTTAAAAACACTCCTTAAAAATTTTCTTCAAAAATGGCTAGATTCTGTTCTCTGGCCGCTGCGGGGGGGGGGGGGGGGGGGGGGGGGGAGCGATTGGTCTGTTTGTCTATTGTTTATCAATTTTGTACCAAGAGTGTTGTGGGGGGGGGGGGGGGAGCGACTTGGTCTGAAATGCTGATTTTAGCTTTGTGTTTGAACAAGTAGCAGCTTAGCTAAGGTCGTTGTGCGAGGGAGCGACTGGTTTCCAAAGCTAGCTTCGGCGATGACGTGGACCCATTTTGTGATAATAAGTTGAAACTCAACCTATTTTCGTAATTACTTGTGTTTAGAAACCCATTTTGGAAAAAAACTCCAATATTATGTTCAAAGTGTGTAAGGTAACCGTAACTAACCTCCATGCTCTACAAAAGACCAAACCCAATAAGGTCCCACAACCCTTTCACACATGCTGTAACAACCCGAAAAGTACCCAATTTTTTCTAGTAAAAATATTTACTAACACTTTTCAGCAGACTTAAGTTTTTAAAATAGAAATTATTGTATCGAGTCGTATTTTGAAATTCCGAGTTCGTATTTGGAATTTCTGAGAGATTTCATGAAAATCCCGTTTTTAGTCATCTTTGACTTTTCTTGACTTTTAAGTCGTCTTTGACTTTTCTTGACTTTTTAAAGTCGTCATTGACTTTTCTTGACTTTTAAGTCGTCATAAACTTTTCTTGACTTTTAAGTCATCTTGGACTTTTCTTGATTTTTCAGTCAACTTTGACTTTCGTTGACTTTTTCCCGACTCGCCTTGTAATTTTGAAGACCGAAATTTTATTTAAAAAAATAATATTTTTAATTTATTTTTATTAAGATTTCTTTAGATTTATCATAATTTAATATAATTATTTTGAATTTATTCGGAATTTAAAGAATAACTTTTACGGTTTTTAACCGAACGTCATTTAACTATTCCCGAATCATCGTAAATCCCGAAACAAAACCGAAACTCGACTTTGACATGAGTCACACGCCCATGTCATCGTTTTCCACTCACTTGTGATATTTTAATACTTTTGATTAAACTAATAAGAATATCTTAGATATTTATAACTTTATCGATCCGTTAACGGAAATTACGCAAATCGTTTACAAAACAGACCCGGCAAGCACAACATCACACGGCTCCCTCTCCTCTCTTAGACCTTGATATTTTCTTTACTTTTGATTACAATAACATAATATCTTGATAATTGATTTAATTAACTTAATATTTAATCAATTACCGTAATATAATTATTAAAACCGAGTCAATTCCGTAACAACAATTTCAAAACCCGACTTCCTAATTCTTCTATATGTACACGGCCCAACCACTCATCATTACGCACTAACAACTTTTCATTTTACAATAAATCAAATTAAGATCAAATTAATCGTTCTTCAACGTTCTTCATTCGTTCTTGAGCGTTCTTCATCCGTTCTTCGTCGTTCTTGAGCAAAATCATCATAAAACCTTCATTTCTTAATTAAATCCGTCCTAACTTATATTTCTAGAATCTCCTCTTAGCTCTCCATCTTCAAGTACGGTTTATTTTCAATTCCGTCAAAATCGTTTTCAACACTTTAATTATGGAAAATCAAGTTTTAATTCTAATAATGGTTTTCTTGTCATTTCTTATAGGGGAAGATTTTGAAGACGAGTTTGGTGACTCGTATATTTTAGAAGAAGATTAGTAGACGGGTTTTTACTTCTTATTTTGGTGCTAATTGATTTTGTGCTAGCTAAGGTAACGATTCCGAGTTACTCGACGAATTTATGTTACATAGCTTTTGTTTCTTTTGTTTTTGGTTCATCTTTTGTTTTTGTTCATGTTATTATGATTTAAGGATTTTTAGTAGTAACATGATAAGTAGTATGATTTTTGGTGTTGTATGGTATTTTTAATATGTTAGTGTTCTTGATGAATTTGGCTGATTGTTCATAATAATGATTTTTGTATGATGATGGTTGAATTGGATGTTCAAAAATGGATGTTGTTAATTAAAAACATGTTAGAATTTATTTGGAATTGGGGTTGTTTGAACCGTGAGGAATGGCTGGAAAACCGAACCCAAACCAGCCGGTTCAGGCCGGTTCAGGCCCGGTCCAGGCCGGTCTGGGTTGGTCCATGGTGGGAACGGGTTTTGGTCTTTGGGTTGTGTCGATACTTGGTTGTTTTATTGTTGTTTTGACGAGTTTTAATTATGTTAAAGCATGCGGGAAATATTAGGAAACGGTTTTAGTAAAGTCGATAAAAATAGCCAAAACAGCCCAAATCAGCCGTGGGCCCAGTCCAGGCCCATGTTTGGTCCGGCCCAAAATCAGCCCAAGAGTCACCTTGTTGGACTTGTGACGGTTTTTGAGTTTAATGTTAATTTATCGTGTTTTGTAATATTTAGCAAGTGGGAAATGTTAATAAGTAAAATATTTAATTAAAAGGTATTTTCATAAAAATTAGTATTTCTCACGTGTTAGAAATTATAATACGAGATCGTAGTTTAATTTGATATACTTTAAGTCAAGCGGGTTTTTAGTATCATTTAATAATTCACATGTTAGAAGTTTTAATAAAATAACATGTAATGAATATGATGATTTTTATGTTGACGTTTATGTGGTAAAGACTCTGTTTCTAGCCGGTTTGACCAAACGGGTTTGGTCAAACTAAGATCTAGTCAGCCCCGTTTTGACTGATGACCCGTCGCGGGACTCGGGTCGGGGATTGTCTTCAAGTACGGTTTTATTTAATGAAAGAATGAATGAGCCTTAGTAGATATGAGGCGATATGATATTTGAATATGATTTATATGCAATTAGTCACATGATAGGAAGTTTTCCCGTGACTGTTTGATTGTATGATATATGTCGTGTTGACTAAGTACCCATAGAGAATTATGAGTATATGGCGTCTTGACCATTCTAATTCTAAATGAGTAGCTTGGACCATGAAATTGATAGGCCGTACTATCTTTAACGAGTATATAGTTCACTGCTTGATAGCTTTTGTGTCTCGGCTTGGTGGGTTTATATCCAAGTCGGGGCATGGCTGCCTATTTCATTTTGGGAATGGAGCCAGCTTAAGTACTAGCCATCTCTGCTTAGGGGGTCGCCGAGTAGAGTTTCTCGTGTACGGTTATGTCATGAGACGGGGAATGGAATAGCTGTTGTCGCTAGGTCTGATCAGTCTAGGACTAGGATGTTTTCCTACCTTGTGGTATAGCCTCGAGTTACAGATGACTATTGACGGTTCTAAGAACTTATGCCTGTTTGTAGAAGTATTGGTCTTTCATGTTTGTATGATTCTATGAGTTTTAGAAGGTGAGATGCAAGCCGGCTAAGATTGATAGAGTTTGGATTACCGATTGTTAACTGATTCACATGATTACGTGTTGATTAGGGTTTGAGTGTATCATGGCCATGTTACATGGTAACCTCTGAGCTAGCATACCAGCTTCCCTACCTAGGTGTTATATTTTATTATCGGATTCACATGATAGCTTTCATATGATAGGTTATATGTTAGTTAATTGTTTCATAACATGAAAAGCATATCATATATGTTAAGGTTTTGTATTTTCCTATATACATTGCTTTTATGTTATTCATGTTTCATTAAACTCGACATTTCGTGGCTGGGAGAACTCGGAGTTACTCCCCACTGACTGTGGCTTCCGTGTTTATATTTAATGCGGTTGGCAGGTTTGTGATGCATACTTGGGTACATTGACGAGCTAGCGAGCGAAGTATTTACCTTGGACCTATATTCGGTTCTTAGATTGTATATTATTATACACTCTTTTATTTCCGTATTTATACGGGAGATATGTCTCCCGTCTTGTATAATTTTTATGTATAATATTATTTTCCTTTTGTATGAACCCTTTTTATTTATCACACCTTTTATTGTATTCTTATCTTTTATCTAGTTAAATTATTTTTTTTCTTTCCGCAAATTTGAGGGTGTCACATATTCACTAATATCAAAACACATTAAATACCTAATAAGTGTCACTAGACATTTAGTAAACATCAAATAAAGTATTAAAACACGTATTGATATCGAGTAACCCTTCATCGTTACCTTTATGCGTCTTCAATCGTCGTCTAGGTCCACCTCCATGAGGTAGTAATCTTTGTCGGGGTCTTGAAGGTCTCCACCTATACAAATACAACAAAAGATGAATATAATTCACCTTTGAGAAAGACGGAAAAATTGAAAATGAGAAAGACGATAATTTTATTACCACACAAGGTAGAGGACGAAAATTAAAGGATTTGAGTGAGTAATGAAGGAGTAGTGAGAAGCTTGAGTTGATTCAAGAATGGGGTTTAGGGTTTTGGTTACTTGATGAGGAAGAAGGTGAGTGAAAAAAGAATGAGGGAGTTGATTCAAGAATGGGGGATAGGGTTTTATATTGCTCAAATATGTTTCTTAGTGTTTTTATTACAATTTAATGAGTAAAATGATGTTTAAAATGCTAAAAATAGTTAGACTTATCTTCTGACCGTGAATTTTTACACAATATCACACATGCGTTTTACTTACTGTATGTATAATTTCGTGTGAAGTGGACTTGTTTCTCATGATTTATGATTTTTGTATGATAAAATGAAATAAATGAAGGTCAAATGGTTAAAAATACTTCCTTTTTGAATATGACTATGACATTTTAGTATGTTGTTACATGCATGTTTTCCTGTCAGACTGATGCGATTTGTCTAGAATGATTTATGTATTTTTAATGCAAAATTGGCATAAATAGTGACTTATTTAGAAAATATAGCTAAAATAAATTTCATGTCATGAGAAAATTGTTCTTGGTTGCTTAAATACCCCACATTTCCGATCTAAAGTTGAAAATTTAATATGATTAATTTTCGCATGCTTTATGTATTTTATTTGATAAAACCGATAACGCATGCTTTATGTATTTTATTTGATAAAACCGATAAAGCGCAACCGTTTTTCTCAAAATCGATTCGAAATTTTTTAACCTTTATTTTTGACATTATGAGTGTCATGGAAATGTTTCAGAATGTACAAAAATTTTAAAATTCAAATTTTAAAATTAATGTAATTAAATTTGGATTTATTTGATTAAAATATGATTTTAAAGTCTATTTTTGAGCAATTATATAACAACAAGTTGAATTATTGTCAAAAATTCAGTGATGACTAATTTTTGAGGCCTAAATCAGTTGGGATAATTAACTTGGACTTAAATATGATTAAGTATTGTTTGGTGATTTTAAAGTGTTATTATCACGCATTTCCGTAAAACCGGGTTATATATGATATAAACCGTAAAATAGGGCGTTTTGGCATTTAAAATGAGCATGTGTTTATACATATTATAAGGCTGCATTTTTATCTATGAATGTCATATTTTGGTTTATGTAATTTGGAATTATGTAATTTTTCTTGAATGACCTTAGTTTTAATCGATATTGCTCGAAATGTAAGGAAATATTGATTCGGTTGTAATTTAATGTGATCTCGTATCACTTTTAATTTATTATTTTATTTTACAAATGTATAATAGGAAATTATTGTAATTGTATTATATAATTTGTAATTCTTTGTTTCCGAATTTGTTCAAGGGAAAGAGTTCCGAGAGAGAGACGGTGACCTTGGGAGGCGTGCTTATGAAGTTCAAGGGACCAAAGGAGTTGGTTTCCGAATTTGTAATAGATTATATGATTTTCTATACTAGGAAAGGTCATACTATGAATTTTACTTTTATGCTTGCATTTTATTTAATATGTTTTGCATGCATTGGCAAATCGCCATAACATGACATGCATATTTTATCAAGTCTTCGACCATGTCAATTAAAATTATCGTTAATTCATCGATTTAGTTCACTTAAATGAGATAGATGATAAATTGACATGATCTCTCATTATAAATAATTGAGATCAAGCCTTACCAAACAATAGAACCCATGAATCCCAATTTCACAAGGAAGTAGGCTCGGCTCACCGGGGTGCTAAACTTGTTACGTTGGGTAAGTGGGGTAATAAAAGTTATTATTTCAAAATTTGGATTGAGCTCAACGGACGTATTCGCGACCGTACCCGCATGTGTTCCGGGCTTAAGATAAATATTAAAGTAATATTATCGACCAAGAGTTCTAATGTAAAATCGATTAAAAGTTAATCCACCGAATTATGTTAATAGGGGATGGATTGGCTTACCGTGCCCAAGTTGATATGAATTTGGATCTCGGAATCATTTATAATAGTTCGGTAGAGGTCACTATTTAAATGTTAAAACTTGTTTAAAATGTTTACAAGTATTTAAAATGATAAATGTTGATATTTCCTTTATGTCTAAAATTTGTAGTTAATATTGTTTATTCGCAATGGCAAATGTTATTTCATCAACAACCACTAACGCTACAAGCTCTCACAAACGTCTCATGGCTTCGATCCTTCATGGATCGATGCAATTTAGAAAAGAATGGCGCAAATTTTGCCGATTGGGATGCGCAACTCTGTTTGGTCGCGGAGGGTGACGACAAGCTTTGTTACCTTACCGAGGCCTCTCCCACCGCACCTAATGAAATGTCAACCGCCGGCGCAAGGAGAGCCTATGAGGCTTACCATAAAAAGTCCACCGCTATCAAAAACGTTTTGATCTTCTCGATGGAGACCGATCTCCAAAGGAGTGCCATAAAGATGAGCACAGCCTATGAGATCTACACGAAGCTTGTGACCATGTTTCACAAGCTCCTACGATTATTCAATACGAGACGGCTTCCGCGTTTTTCGACATGAACCTAAAATAGGGCAAAAAAGTTAGCCCTCATGTACTCAAATTGATTGAGCATGTCGATACTCTCAAATTGCAAGGGGTTGACATTCCCGAACAACTCGTTATTGATCGAGTACAACATTCCTTGGGGAAAATCAAGGCATATGTGCAGTTTAGGGTAAACTACAATATGCAAAACATGAAAACTTCTCTTCATGAGTTGCGCAAGATGCTTGTGCAAGCGGAGAGAGATATGGGGCTAAATGTTAGCACCACCAAGGATGTACTCCACATTAATAACAAGAGTAAGGGGAAGTTTAAGAAAAGTGCTAATAAGGGGAAGAAGCCCTCCACCTACAAAGGCATGGTAAACCTATTGAGAATAGCTCTCCCATGCCCAAGAAGGGTGCCTCCAATGAGGAAAAATGCCATTATTGTAATGGCATAGGGCATTGGAAGAGGAATTGCTCTAAGTATCTTGGAGATCTTAAAACTGGAAAGATTGTTCCAGTAGATAAATATTTATCCCTATCGTTTATGTTATGATCTCAACTTGGTATATAGATACGAGTTGTGATTCTTACCCTATTTAATTGTAATTAGGGCATCCTAGCAAGGATAAAGGCAAGGACAAGAAAGCCTAAGAACGCACTTCAAGGGAAGCTAAGGTAGCTACCCATGATTGAAGACCTATGGAAGCTTGGTCTCATTTTGAATTGTCTAAATTTTAGGATGTATTTTGAGACATTGTTTTTTAGAACTTTTATAATTTCCTTGTTTGACATGGAAATTTGTTTAATTCCTTTTATTGACATTGGTTGTAATTTGATTTAGTGACATGGTTTTCAACCAAAGTCACTCGGTTTGTTGAAATATTTTGTTCTAAAAACTTGTCATTATACACCACTTGCACTAATAACATAAATTGTATCAACTCAAATTGATCATATTAGTATTATGATGATTGGATTATTGTAATAAGTTCAAGAGCTAAGAATTCGATTCTCACTTTGAAAGATCAATTATTAAGTCATAATTGAGTTATTGAACTAAAATTTGGGAATCTACCAAACCAATTGGCCACACCACTTGTAAAGATGGTAAATGACATGAATATGAGTCCACCTCTTTACCTTATAGAACTAGTCTATCTCGAAGCTAAGATTCGTTGTCTTTACAATAAAGTCTTTAGTAGATCACTTAAGGTCATGTTGTGATATTACTACCTCCTTCACGAGTATGAGTACAAAATTGTTTGTGGCTCATAAGGCTATCTTTAAAGAAAATAGTTGTATTTTTCTAAAGATAGAGTGGGAGAAAATAAGCCACCACGTAAAACTAGTTAAGAACTAGTGAGGAAACAAAAAGAAAGCAAAACAAAATGTTCTTAGGTTAGACTCAAGACTAGTGAGGAGGCCAAAAGAAAGCGTTCATAGGTGAATCCTTAGACTAGTGAAGAGACCAAAAGAAAATGTTCTTCATATAATATGATTATGATCTATCAAGTAGAATTACCTAGAAAGTTTGAAATTCGATTTTCTAACATAAGAGACTTATGAAACTAAATGGAATCTATGCAATGGAATGATATAATTGGAGTTGTCCAATAAATCATTCCATAGACATGAAGATGTTTTATTTGGAGGTTTCCTGTGACAACCCTCGCGATTGTGGAAATAAAACATAACAAGCATGTGATTTATATAGCGGAAATTACGATGTTTTTAAAACTTTTTACATGCAAGGTAGAAATACGAGGAATGTCAAATAATTACAAACCAAAGTAGAATATATTACAAAGAGACGAAGTCTCTCAAAATGTTATCAAGTAACAAAGTTATTAGCAAACTAGCTAAACAACGTCTAGAGGTGATTCATCCAGGCCAACGCCCGCTAGCTCACACCCGAACCCAAAATACCATAAGCAAAAAGCCATCCAATCAAGCAACATGTTCATCCATGAAAAACATGAACGCCACAGTCAGTGGAGAGTAACTCCGGGTTCTCCCAGCCATATCACATTAAACGTACATAAACGGAAATACAAAAGTAGAAGAATGCATATATATAGATATACATGTGAAATACGAGAAGGATAAATAGGCAATTCAATATATAAGTATATCGATACATGAAGTACAAACCCGTAACCATCATATTATAGAAAGACTCGGGAAAGACACCCTTAGGCAACCATACACTCACTAGGGCTTGCATCTCACCGTTAGTGGCATACACTTGATAAGATAGAATTCGACATATGAACTGTACGCATCAGATTAGAAATAGACTCGGGGAAGACACTATTAGGCAACCATACACTCTCACTAGGGCTTGCATCTCACCGTTAGCGGCATAAGTTTGATAAAATTGAGACTCGACAAACAAACCATGCCAAGTCATCCAATGATCACAAATAATCAATCATATAATCATTCATTCAAACGTACAACATGTTGACGACCTCTCTCATGGTAAATGCCACGCACTAGCACCGTGTACTTTCAAGTATGATTAAAAGGCATCCACAGGATAAGTCATTTCCCTGAACGCATACACGATGCTACATTTCGTATATGTAGACTAATTTCCTCCTGGTAGCACGACGATATAAATATCCGGTCCTAGTCTAAATCTGGTCAGACTCTCGGAATAAACCATTTTCCGTTTCGACATGCGATAACATTTCGCATCCAAGACTCGGTCAATCATAGACGCCGAGTACCCCAAATTCGGTCGACATTCACGAAAGAGGCGGAAAAGAGCACAAGCCTCATAACAAGCGGTACGCTACATGCAGTTGACACCACCTCGCAAGTATACAACATTTGACGGCCGGGTCGATCAACGCAAAGCGTTCGCCTCCGAACAACGTCGTCATATGCCCACTAACACATGCAATTAAGCAATAATGATACACTCCCCGTTCCGACATTCCAGCCTTACAATATGGAGGTAGCCAAGGGAATGACAGTACAAAGCACATAGAAAATTAGTGCTCAAACCGTAGCATTTATAAAACACTCAAAGGGGGACATATCAAAAACCGTCACCAACATAAGAATAGGGAATTATATAAATTTAACTATGATAAAAATGATTCAATACGTGATACATAAGCATTAGAACAAGTTTAGGAAGTATAATGAATAAGAAACATAGATCCCCTCTCCCAAACAACATGTTTGGAAACCAACTAAAACAAGGGTCCACTTCAAACAGTCATAACTAGAGTTATAGACACTCAAATTGCATAAACTCTGAATGGAGATGATAGCTTATCCTCTTACGGTTCCAACGGTATGTCACAAGCCCAAAACAAGCAAGTAACGAAAGAGATATGGTCATTTTACAAAAAGGGTTCAGTGTAGGAAAACTACAGTCGACTTTGGGAAACTGGCCGCAAGAAACGCCGCCAGCGCCAGGCAACGCTGCCAGCGTCCAGGGAACGCTGCCAGCGTCCTGGTCTGGCAGGCACGAGTCACACGAATTTCATAATTTCACTAAGGCATAACACAAATATCATATATCATCACAAATCATCAATTCTCATATCAATTATCAACTAACAACAACCATCATCAACAACACAAATCCTAAGATTACTAATCATATTCTAAATACGATTTCTAACATAGAAAACACATAAAAACACGTAAATGATATCGAGTAACCCTTCACCGTTACCTTTATGCGTCTTTAAACGATTTCTAAGCCTTCCTTCACTAGATAGTAATCTTTGTCGGGGTCTAGAAAGTCTCCACCTAAACAAAGACGACAAAAGATGAATATAATTCACCTTTGAGAAAGACGGATAAATTGAAAAGCGAGAAAGACGGTAACTTTATTACCAATACAGATAGAGGAAGATGAGAGGGAAGGAATAAGACGAACCTTAGTGAATTTGAGCGAGAAATGAATGAGTAGTGACGATTCTAAGATGGATCAAATATGGAGGCTAGGAATTTGGGGTTTACTTAGTGAAGAAGAAGAAGAAGATTGAATGAGGGTGTTAGGGTTGTGAGGGAGTATATGAAGGAGTAAGTGGAAAACATGAGAAAAAGCCCAAAAACGTCTTAAGACGTAACTTACTCGGAATCTCGCGTAAAGTTCGAAAACGAACTCGGAAATTCTAAATTAGACACGGGAAATTTAATTCTAAACTAAAACTAAATTTCGCTGAAAAGTATCCGTATAATATTTTTACTATAAAAATAGGGTACATTTGCTGGTGTTACAATCAACCCCACCTTTTAAAAAGTTTCGTCCTCGAAACTTGAGAGTAGAAAACAAAAGTATCAAGGACAAGAATCGGTTTTCAAAATTAATACGAAAACTCTTATAAGGGAAACATTTATGAATCGAGGTTCATCTCGAAAATGGTTTAAGGAAATTTTTCATAAGTGCGAAACTTACTTACGGATCTCAAGAGTGCCCGTCGCGAACGAGTACTCTAGTTATCCAAATCAAATTAATGACGAAATAGTGAAATCAAAATTCAAAACAAACGTTAGTAAGTGCAGGACTAGTCACCAGACGTCTCCAATAACAAGTCCAAACATCCAACCAACGCAAAAATCCAAATATAAAAGCGAAAGTAATCTATTATCTCCAAAAAGAGGGTACAAAATCCACCCTTAGACATCGTTGAAAAGTTAAATTTGGAATACAATTTGAAAATTTAAAGATTTTCTCAAAGAAAAACTCAAAATAACATGACATTACACGTACATAGAGCGACTCGAGCATCACAAACACAGTTCAGGGTATGAAAATGTATACAAAACACGCAAAAACAAAACAAATCGAATTCTTAGGGATAGGAAGATCACGATGAAGTCGGCAGGAAGATCTACAAGAATTCGACATCACTAACTCTACTAATAAACTACTCCGCAAGAGAATGTAATTTACCTCAATCACACCTTAACCATTCTAAATCGCTAAACTTTATAAACATTTTTTTTTTCACAACAATCCTAATCAAAGCAACAAACATAATTATCTAAGATGCAACTAGCCTCATCCAAGGTCTCACGACAAGGGAAGATCCACAATCCGTTATCGATTATAATGATACTTTAATACGCCATAACATCCTTAATTCGATCATTACTACGCTCGAAGCGTCAAATATAAATAGTCACATTAGTAAACTATGGTGGTTACTAATCCTCAAGATGAATAGGATCACCATTCTATCTCTATATTCCATAACAACTGAGGACTCACTATCCAAAGCTTGCAACGAACATTTCTCAATCTCAAACTATGATTCCTTAAGAATAAAAGAGAATTACTAATTCCAAACCACAAATGATCAATCACTTGGCAATCAGACAACCATTCAAATCATCTAATTCATCTAAAACTCAAAATGAATTGATTTTCATTTATGACAATACTCCTCAAACTTTGGGTACCGGCTCAATTTCCCTAAAGCAAAGTCTCTTTTAGAATCCACCAATTAAAGACATCTAATTCCCATATGACATACCAAGCAACCGTTATAGTACCCAACAACAACGAACTACTATCATGATTAACTAAATTCTCAAAATAACACTAGAGTACCAAGCTCCAAATCAAAAACTACTAGGAGAAGATACATTATCACTATTAGGATTCATCCTACAGCTTAAGTCCTATTTTCCATGATCAAATACAACCTGAAATTTGCTCAATCCAAAAACACATATTCTAACCTGAGAATTCCAAAATACATTACACTTATTCTCTGAGCCTTACAAATGGAATACCCAATCCATTAGAGAAAAGATGCAGGAGCAACGAGATAGGAAACGACATGTAATCTCAAGGAGAACTCGAGAATAAATAAGGCACGAGATTACAAGAGAGGAGCGCTGAAAATAACGAGGTCAATAAAGAGACAAAGCAGATAGTAGAGGTATGAATATATCCGAGTAACAAATAAGATACGAGCATGCGATTTCTTAAAGATCAATCTTGACAAAAACATTCAAGAATGGAAATGAAAAGGGATGATGGCACGAGTAAAGGTTTAAGGTTTACTCCACAAAATTTCTTACAAGGGACCCTCGTACCACAAATTATCAAAGTAAGGTACACCTAGATTTAACAAATCGGTTACAACCCAATTCATCCACCCTTTCATATAGCACGGAATCCCAATTGCGGAATTGACACTCAAGTATAGTAACATTCTCTAAATTCAAAAAAATCTGACACACTCTCAAAGGTTTCAAAGCCGAAGAACTAACAAGGAATTCTTCATACTAATCTCTTTTCAACTCCTACGGCCCACAAGGTAAAACACCGAAAAAACGTCATTATCAACATCATAAGGCATCACCGACATAGCCAATCTAATCAGATTCCACTCATTTCCAAAATCCTTAAGTAACATGGTTTAATCTATCACGAAGACTGATGCGTGTATTTTATATAGACTTTTTTAGTCCATTTATGCACGCATTTCTATGTCATTTAGGTGATATTATATCACCATATGCCCCTATTTGGCTACTTTGTACTTTCATTACTATTTTGTAGGTACAAGGTGCGTAGTAGCGGAAACAGAGCCAAAACAGTCCACTTTGCATGCATTTAAGAGAATGGAAGGAACGGAACAGGAGCTCTTGCATGAGGAAGCGTGAAACCGCTCGCAATCAAGCCCAAAGCCATGTCCAACACTGCATGATAGGCCAGAAGACCTCGATCGACTATGTATTTGATCGATCGAGGAGAGTTGAAGTGAAGAGTTACTCGATCGAGCTGTCCTGTGCTCGATTGAGTAGTAGCCGCTGAAGAAGTTAATCGATCGAGTACAATAAGTACTCGATCGACCAATATCCTAGAATAAAGTCCTCGATCGAGTGGAATCTATCACGGGCCTTAAGTCCATAGCTTAATTAGGGTTTAAGAGTCGTGTTTTGCATTATATAAACTCTTATTTACGTCATTAGGAATTATTCAGAATCATTAGGATTCAGAACCCTTAGGGTTCGGAATCATTAGCATTAATCTTCCATTAGTTTCTGAACTTTATCTTTGGTTTTGCATTCGGGTTTATCGACGTAGGATTTGTTCTTTACGCCGGATTTGCTAAGATTGTAAACTACTTTTCTCTCTTTATTCTTAATCCTTATTTTAGTCTCAATTATTGTTTTACTTCTCTTAATTACTGCTTTGTTATTATTCATGCTTGTCAATTACGGTTTTATTCTGTCTTATGTCATATGTTCAATCGTTTTAGTTAGCATCGTTTATAACATGAGTAGCTAATTCTCTTGTATGTTGGGATGAGGGAAACTGTAGTAGAGGCATGTTAGGATAGATTATTTTAGTTCGTCTTGAATATGAGAATCAGTCTAAGCAATTTAATTGAGGTTTAGTCGAATGAGTGCACGCAGGAGACTGGCTAGGTAGTTAACCCTGACCTGGATCGAAAGATTGGAAGGGAAGGCTTGCTTAGAATTGATAGGTGACTCCTAAGAGGACGAGAGTTAATTAGTAAAATCCCTAGGGTGGTTTGAGACCGAGAGGAGAAAACCATTGCCCTTCTCATTGATAGATTGACTAACTTAGTTGACCCATAGATGCCGATATTGCAGTGGACCGAATCCTAGCATATTTTTCTTTTATCTGATTTATTTCATATTAATTTCTACCTTTATTTCTCTTCCTTAAATCTTATTTAGTTTAGTTAAAACCTTTTCAAAACCCCCTAGTTTGTGACTGGCAGATTTAGATTACAGTTAGTTAGTTTCCTCCCTGTGGAGATCGACCCTACTTCTTCTATCTTCTTAGTTAGTAGACTTAGGATTTTATTTTTGGTGTATAACGACACGCATCAAATTTTGGCGCTGTTGCCGGGGAGGCAATTTAATTTTCTGTTATGTATTTCTGTCTCGTCTTAAAGAATTTCTAATTCCTTAAGACTGTTCTTATCTTTTTCTCTGTAGTTGTGTATGCGCAGGTCCCAAAGGCTCGAGTTAGTGAAAGCTGATTCAGAGCCCGAAAGAACCTTCTTACGCAGAAAGGGAAGGTTAGATAAGACTGTTCAGGAGGAAGACTTGAGTACTCCTGACTCCGTCTTCGACATTTTTATTTTCATGCAAGATTCGACTGTTGAGACTACCGTGACAGCGAAGATGCCTAACATTGCTAATCACTCTAAGCCTACCGCTGCACGTATACCCCAGGGATTGTGGAAAAAGAAGTCAGATATTACCACAGTTGAGGGTACTTCCGCAAGTCAAAGGCCTAACAGTGGCCTTGTCACAAAACCTTGTGGTTATTAGCCGGGTTTGCAACCCCGTGCAAATTGTAAAAACAATTTATTGCGTTTTTGTTAGACAATTAGACAATTAGACGTTACGCAATAATCCGTAGTTTAGATAAACAATTTGCTTTTCCTGCTGAACTTTTTTTGGTATTTTTGGGTATCGTCTTGTACCGATCTTGCTGGAAAAAGAAGAGGAAATCAACTGCTCAAAGTCGTGGGCTGTGCAATTAAGAAGTGCTCGATCGAGTAAAGCAAAACCACTCGATCGAGCGGCTATATCTGAAATTGTGCTCGATCGAGTAGAATTTCTACTCGATCGACCCCCAGTTTGATGCTGGTTTGGGGAAGCTCTTGTCTTGTGAGTTCCTCTGTTTATTTTTTTTTCCATTCTTTATATCTCATCCATTAGGAACATGTATTAGGTTGTTTTTTTTTCCTTCCCCTTACATCCTATTGTGCTATAGCCAATGAGGACATTGTCTATTTTGGTTTGGGGAGGTGTTTTACATCCTTTTGCGTCTGCATTTGCATTTGTATTGCATTCACGTTTACAATTCATGTTAATTAGAAAAATTTGAAAAAAATCAAAAATATCACGTTTATTTTTGCATATAGTTGAGTCGGATTGGAGTCTTGTTCATGATGAAATCGCACTACAAGTCTATTTTATGCTATTCCTTGCACCTTTCTTGACTTACTTAGTAAAATCGAAGTAGTGAACTATTGAATTTTGTCTTGGAATTTAAATTTGACTAGTAGACTTGACTCAACATTTTGGCAAACTACTCTTATATATTCTCATGTTTTAGAGCCTATAACTGGTGACATCCATGACCAGTTCATCTAGGAATGAGAGTAGTTACTCCCCACACCTCGTGTCTTTTGCTTGTATATGAATTTTGATTTCTTATTGCCTGCACGCATTGGGTTTGTGGTCGGTATTACGTGTTTTGAGAATATTTGCATCTCCCTTTTCCTCGTTTCACCCCATTAACTCCACATAAAGCCATATCTGCCTGTTGCCGTTAACTACATTCGAAACTGAGCCTACCTTTGCCGAGCTAGTTTAGTAGTCGAGGTATTTTTTTACTGTTGTGTCAGGTTTTGGCTCGTCTTCATTGATTGGAGTGGGTTTTTTGTGAGAAAAGGAAGAGAAGCGTTAATTGTGCCACGATCGAGTAGCGTTCAGCTCGATCGAGCATATTTTGTGTTTTTGTGCCTCGATCGAGTGACTCATTCTACTTGATCGAGTGGTTTTATTTCCTCGATCAGCCAAGAAAAAGAAAAAGAAAAGAAAAGAAAGAAAAAATGAAAAAATATACTGAGAAAAATATTTGGCTGAAGTTTTTGTTGTTTACACCTCCTGTGCTTATTATTATTTTGTCGAGGTGTTTTATGGGATTTGTGTTGTATATGCCTAAATATGTTAAGGCATCGAGCTTAATTTTTGATAGTTGGAAGAGTGGAACGAGTTCTATTAAGGTCTTGTTAGGAACTAGCTCGATCCAATTATCCCAAAGAGTTCTATTAGCGTTCAGCTCTATTACGGTCTTGTTAGGAACTAGCTTGGCTATTTACCCTCACATTTCCATTAATTGTTTTGCCCCTTCTTACCAATTAGCCTCACATATCCATATTTTTGCAAATGTTCGGCACGTGATAGTCCTTGAGCATTGGTTATGCGTGTGTACGGTGCTTGAATCATCTTTCATGTTAGTTAGCAATGCATGTTGTGTTGGTCGTAGTCTAGGTGAGTGACTATATTTTCTTCTCTCTTTCTTATACATATTTACTTACCATTTGCTTGTTGAGAGAAGAGTGACCCGTGAGAGTCCGAATTTGGTTGAGTCTTGCAAGGTCGAAAGTCTAATTTATTTCCAAGATTGTACAAATTCGTTCACTTTCGTATTAAGCTTTGTAGCGATTTAATGAGTGCATTAAACTGTTTAGTATTGACTTGTAGTTAGCTCTGAGACTTACTCCATTCCCTTAGGTTTATTTTGTTCCATATAGCTGCATTTAGTTTGCTTGAGGACAAGCAAAGGTTTGGTTTGGGGAAGTTTGATGCGTGTATTTTATATAGACTTTTTTAGTCCATTTATGCACGCATTTCTATGTCATTTAGGTGATATTATATCACCATATGCCCCTATTTGGCTACTTTGTACTTTCATTACTATTTTGTAGGTACAAGCTGCGTAGTAGCGGAAACCGAGCCAAAACAGTCCACTTTACATGCATTTAAGAGAATGGAAGGAACGGAACAGGAGCTCTTGCATGGGGAAGCGTGAAACCGCTCGCAATCAAGCCCAAAGCCATGTCCAACACTGCATGATAGGCCAGAAGACCTCGATCGACTATGTATTTGTTGATCGAGGAGAGTTGAAGTGAA
>JAIUZE010014417.1:0-23055 GCA_022085475.1 Heliosperma pusillum | reverse complement strand
ATCGACACACCCCAAAGACCAAAACCCGGACCCACCATGGACCAACCCAGACCGGGTCTGAACCGGCCTGGACCGGCTGGTTTGGTCCGGTTCACAACCCTTCTCCACGGCCCATTCACACGGTTCAACAACCACAAATTCCAAATTAATTCCAACATGTTTTTAATTAACAACATCCATTTTTAAACATCCAATTCAACCATCAATCATACAAAAATCATGCTTATGAAGAAATCATAAAAATATGTCAAGAAGCAATAATATGTTTATAAATTCATACAACATAATAAAATTAACCACTTATCATGTTACTAATTAAAAATCATAAATAACCATAACATGAACAAAACTAAAGATGAACCAAAAACTAAAGAAAACAAAGGCTATGTAACATATATCCGTCGAGTAACTCGGAATCGTTACCTTAGCTAGCACAAAATCAAGTAGCACCCAAAATAAGAACTAAAGAAATAAGAAACCCGTCTTCTAGTCTTCTCCTAAAATATACGAGTCACCAAACTCGTCTTCAAAATCTTCCCCTATAAGAAATGACAAGAAAAACATTATTAGAACTTAAACTTGATTTTCCATAATTAAATGATGAAAACGATTTTGACGGAATTGAAAATAAACCGTACTGAAGATGGAGAGCGAAGAGGAGATTCTAGAAATATAAGTTAGGACGGATTTAATTAAGAAATGAAGGTTTTATGATGATTTTGCTCAAGAACGACGAAGAACGGATGAAGAACGGCGAAGAACGCTCAAGAACGATTAAAGAAAGTGTTATTTAGATCTTAATTTGATTTATTGTAAAATGAAAAGTTGTTGGTGAGTAATGTTGGGTGTGTGAGCCGTGTAATATAGAGGAAATAATGAGTCGGGTTTTGAAATTGTTGTTACGGAATTGACTCGGGTTTAATAATTATATTACGGTAATTAATTAAATATTAATTTAATTAAATCAAACATCTAGATATTTTGTTATTGTAATCAAAGAAAGGAAAATATCTAGCTTTAAGAGAGGAAAAAGAGACGTGAGAAAAGAAGAGAAATCGGGTCTGTTTTTAAGCGATTGCGGAATTTAAGTTGACAGACCGATAAAGTTACAAATATCTTAGATATTTTTATTAGTTTAATCATATTAATTAAAAGATCTAATATGAGTGGAAAAAAAGTGACATGGGGCGTGTGACTCATGTCAAAGTCGGGTTTCGGGACTTAAGTTGACCCGGGAATAGCTAAATGACGTTCGGGATTAAACCGTAAAAGTTATTCTTTAATTCCGAATAAATTCAAAATAATTATATTAAATTATGATAAATTTAAATAAATCTTAATAAAAATAAATTAAAAATATTATTTTTTTAAATAAAATTTCGGTCTTCAAACTTACAATGCGAGTCGGGAAAAGTCAACGAAAGTCAAAGTCGACTTAAAAGTCGAGAAAAGTCAAAGATGACTTCAAAGTCAAGAAAAGTTTATGACGACTTAAAAGTCAAGAAAAGTCAATGACGACTTTAAAAAGTCAAGAAAAGTCAAAGACGACTTAAAAGTCAAGAAAAGTCAAAGATGACTAAAAACGGGATTTTCATGAAATCTCTCAGAAATTCCAAATACGAACTCGGAATTTCAAAATACGACTCGAAACAATAAATTCTATTTTAAAAACTTAAGTCTGCTGAAAAGTGTTAGTAAATATTTTTACTAGAAAATTGGGTACTTTTCGGGTTGTTACAAGGACGGTATGCCGTCTGAGTTTTGTTTGATGTAACCTTGGTTTAAACTATTAATTGAATAAAGTAATGTTCTTTTATGGTTGTTTTTTATATGTAGTACCTCGGGCAACCGAGATGGTATCATCCTGATGTACTAAGGAGGTCTTGTAAGGTTCTTTGGTATATGGGCGTGTAACAAAGTGGTATCAGAGCGAGGATTTTGGAACCTAAAACCAATGATTCCTATGAACTTAGGAGTGTGTATTAAAACGAACCCGGGTAGGGGTTGTAGGGAGCTACCGCAAGGATTTAGGAGACGTCCTAAAATCGCATTTTTGCCCTTATGGCTCTTAGTCGGTCACAAAGGGAAGTGTCGGGACGTATGTGTGTACTTGATGTGATTCTTTTGTTATTATTTGAGAATGGTTGGAGTGGAGATGGAATATGTGCTTTAGTATGATGGTATGATGTTAAGCATGTATGGAACGAAAGATGTCTGAACGATGGTGATGATAGACATGAATATGTGGTTATTATTGACAAGCATCGATATGTGAAACCTATATGATATGTAACATGCATGTATGAAAGTGATTAGTTGAATAAAGGTTATTATAAGCATGAGAATGTGATTTCTGTTGTTGAGCATGTATGTATATAAATGTTAATGAATAAGTGCAGTATGGGGACCATACTTTTTGCATGACTCGACTGAGTGGGGTATGGGACTGTTGGAGTAGTGTCCTCCACAATAGTGCGCCACAAATTAAATCTCATTAAGGAATATAACTGGGATATTTATTGACTATATATATGATTATTCAGTTGATTTACGCAAATCAATAATGGTTGGCTGACTAGAGTTGGACGTTATTGTCGTACGACGACGGTGATCAACTGATCCCTTTCGATCACACCTATAGGATGAAACTCAAATAATAGAACTAATTATTTGTATATGAAATAGTTAATTAGCCCATTACATATATTTGATATGTACGAGAGTTAATTGTTAGAAATTGAGTTTGGAACTCAAATTCGATTAAGTTTATTATTCAATTATACGATAATTGACTAATAAGTTCATGTCTTATTTTAATATGATTAAATAAGATCTACTTTAATAATTAATCATTAATTTACTAAATTAGTATATATTTGAGGTAGAAGTAATTAGGTAATTATGTTTACAAGGAGTTGTAAAATAAATTAACTGTGCATTGTGGGACTCATTATATATTGATATAATGGTAAATATCACTTAAAAGTTAAGTGCGTATTGTTTATTAATTTGTGTCATATAATTATTATATGATCAAATTAACACTTATTTATGCAAGATAATTAAGCATATGATTGTAAGTATTTGTGGAACAAATATAAAAAATCAAAATGGACCATAATTAGCAACATGGGGCCGATTTTGTTGCTAGTGATGGAAATAATATTTGTTCTTTTCCATACTCACCAAGTTCCATGTTTGATAGTGACACATGCTAATCACTTTAATCATCAAAACAAGTCCCACACTCTACCACACATGCAAGAGAATAAAATAAGCAAATAATCACCGTATTGTGGGTGTGTTGGACGACACACATGAGCATATATGAGAACAAAAGTTGTTCTCATTTTTCACTACTTGATTATCACTTTGCAATGCTTATTTCTCTAACATCTCTCTAGCAAATAAACTCTCAAATCTTAAATATTATTGCTCTCATATATTACTAAGGTAGTAGTATTAATAATATTAAGATCTAGTCACTAATATAATCTAAGCTAGTCCATTTTTAATGATTGTTTTGGGTTAAGTCTTTGGTGTTTTCTAAAGGAGGCTTGCTATTTTGGAAGCTATCTTGGAGGATAATACTTATTGTTTTGCTCAAGATCAATAAGAAAAGGAGTTTTCTTATTGTGCCCAATTTGACTGAAATTTCCCAATGTAAGGAAATTTCATCTTATCTTTTCTTTTACGCCTTTATTTTTGCATGTATGTTACATAGATCATCAAACACTAAATTAACAAGTAATTTAGTAACTAAAGAGGAGTCTAATTAGGTTCTATGGACTTTTAATAAAGTATTGCATTTTTATTGATTTTTATGAGATAAAGTCGATAAAAGGAGATTATTATGTTCATAAATTAGAAACGTGTTTTTATAGATCTGAAACTTTTTGGTACATTTTATAATCTGATTTATTTGATGTTGGTGAAATATTGTAAATTCTTTAACTACTTTTGGATATTTTTTGGTAGATAAAATCGATAAATATAAAGCTGTTTATTCACAAAACTAAATAAACATTTTTGGGAAATTGTTTTTTTATTTTTGAGTTCCTGGAAATATTCCAGAATATAAAAAAAATTTGGTTTCACATTTATGATTATATTTTATTTTGGGTTTATTTTAAAAAGTTCAGAGTTAACCGTTATTTTTAGCAAATAAAATCAAATCGGACTAATTGATGACCATCAAAATTAGTGGGGACTAATTTTGAGTTCTAAAACAGTTTAGATAATTAGTTTGAATGTAAATGAGATTTAAATGTTGATTATTGTTTTTATAATGGTTGAAAACCAATAAATCCCGTAAAATCGAGCTAGAATGAGCATGAATGTGTTTAGAGCGATTTTGGCATAAATTTTGCAATAATGTCTTTAATATATGGTTGAATGAATGAATTTCATTTATTTAATTATTTATGCAAATTTTGTACCTAGTATGGCCTAGTTATTTTAATCGTTATTACCCGTAATGTAACAGAATAACGGTTTGGTTGTAATTTTATTGTGATCTCGAATTGCCGGTTTGTATTAATTAATAGTTTCATTTTATAGATCAAATGTATAATAGGATTTTGATATATATTCATTTGTATATTTTTAATTACTTATTATGAAGGCTAATGACTCCCTCAAGACGGTGCCATTTTTAAAAGGCGTTCCATGTGAAGAGGCAAGGGACCAAGGAGTTGGTTTCCGATTTTATAATTATCTAGTTAATTTGATTAGTTAGGTGGCCATACCAGGATTATTCATTGCTTGGTTTCTTGCTTTATATCCGCTCATGGCAAAATCGTCACACATGCATTTTATTTTTCCGCTATTGTCAATTCAACGTTATTCGGAATTCACCGACTTAGTTCACTTACAGGGAATTAATGACTAAATTGAAAAAGATCTTTCACATATTTAAAAATTGAGATTAGCCTTACCAATTAGTAACACCTATGGATCCGTGTTCATTAGGGCAACAACGCTCGTGGGGCCTTTGTTACCTCGGGTAAGTAGGGTGATGCGATCACAAGCCAAAATTGGATTGGATTCAACGAGATAAGCGTTATCTTGGGACTAGCAGATGGATTTAGTTGAAATCCGTCAACCAATAGTTCTAAGGGTAGAATTAGTCAAGTAATGACTTACCATTTTTTCATAAGGGTAGCATGCGATGACTATTTTTATTTAAATATGGGTCTTGGAATCATTTATATAATTTAGTGAGGGATCATTATATAAATGTTAAGCTTGTTAAAAATATTTTTCAAGTAAATTATGATAACAATGAATGTTTATATATTTTCTTTTTGGTTGTAGTAACTGTATTCGCAAATGGCAACATCATGGAACTCGACAACTTTGGGTAAGGACTCATGGTTAAGGTCCGTCATGGACAAATGTGTCCTAAAAGATGACGTAAGTAACTTCATTGAATGGGAATCAAGGACCAAGAGCACCGCGATATCCGATAACGCGTTTCGCTACTTGATTGAAACCCCTCCTACCGAACTCGGGTCAAGGGCAAACGCGTTGGTTCGGGCTGAGTATGACAAATATGTCAAAATGGCAAATGACGTCAAGAATGTCTTTATTTGGTCAATGTCCCCCTCCCTCAAACTTTGTTGTATCCCTCTCGATGCATATGAGATATTCACGACGGTAACAACGATGTTTTCGCAAACGCCTAAAATTAGTCAATATGAGGCGGCCACAAAATGTTTTGAGACCAAGCTCCAAAAGGGCCAAAAGGTTGGCCCATATGTTCTCTAAATGGTTGAGCGTACCGACACCTTAGAGCGTATAGGGTGCAAGATTCCAAAGGGGCTTGTGGTGGACCGTATCCTCCACTCACTTCCACCAAAGTTCGCCCACTTTAGGGTGAACTACAATATGAACAATATGGGTAAGAGTTATCATGAGCTCCATGCACTCCTCACCCAAGCGAAGAGGGACATGAAGGCTAGTGGGAGTGAGCCCAAGGACTTTCTATCAATGAGATTGAAGAACATGAACCTTGGAGTGAAGAAGGATAAGGGGAAGGGAAAGACCATTTTCAAGAAGGTTGGCAAGAGAAAGGGAAAGGTCTTTATGAAACCCAATTCAAGCCCAAAGTCAACAAACACGCGGCCGCGGATTGCTATTATTGTAATGGCAAAGGGTATTGGAAACACAATTGCTCCAAATACTTGAAAGACAAGAAAGACGGCTGTGTGACAACGTCAGGTAAAATTCTTTCATCACTCTATATGATAGATATTAACTTTTCTAGTACATCTTCTTGGGTATTTTATACCGTTTGTGTTTCTCACCTTTGTAATCATTTATAGGGGGTGAAGGACGCGCGAGCACTAGCCAAGGGTGACGGTGCTAGTGCTCGCGCGTCCTTCATTCCCTGTACATGATTACAAAGGTGAGAACCTCAACCGGTATAAAATACCTAAGAAGATGTACTAGCAAAGTTTCGTGGGCACCTAAGTTCTTCTTTTGCCTAATGGTTTAGAGTTCTATTTAAATAATTGCTATTATGTACCAACTCTTACCAAAAACATTATCTCTATTTCCATGTTAGACTTGGAAGGTTTTTCTTTTTCGATTAAGAACAATTGTTGTACTTTTTCTTTTAATGAAATAGTTTATGGCGAGGCCGTTTTTATTGGAGCTATTTATGTTCTAGATATTGCAAAATAGGTCTATCATGTAGTAAACAATAAGCGCAAAACAGGTGAACCAAATCAATCATATCTTTGGCATTGTCGTTTAGGTCACATAAACGAAAGACGCATAAAGAGACTTGTTTCATCTAAAGTACTCAAACCATTCGATTACGAATCTTTTAGTGTATGCGAATCTTGTCTTCTAGGCAAGATGACTCGTGCTCCTTTTACGTGAAAAGGGACACGAGCAAGTGAAGTATTAGTTCTTATACATACGGATGTGTGCGGCCTAATGACTCTCCAAGCTAGAGGTGGTTATAAATACTTCATTAATTTTACCGACGACTTGAGTAGATATGGGTATGTCTACATGATGAGGCAAAAAAGTGATGCTTTTGAAAAGTTCAGAGAATTTCAACAGGAAGTAGAAAACCAATTGAATAAAAAGATTAAAGCCCTACGATCCGAACGTGGTGGTGAATACTTGAACAATGAATTTGATTCACACCTAAAGGATTGTGGTATAGTATCACAATGGACTCCTCCTGGCACACCTCAATTAAATGGTGTGGCCAAAAGGAGAAATCGAACTTTATTAGATATGGTTCGATCTATGATGACTCTAACAGATCTTCCTAATTATTTTTGGGGTTTCGCTATCTTATCTGCAATATTCTCACTAAATCGAATCCCGACTAAAGCGGCTAACAAGACTCCATATGAAATATGGACTAGGAAAGTCCTTTATTTGCCGTTCATGAGAATTTGGGCATGCGAGGCGTTTGTTAAGAATAAATCTGATGATAAACTCGCACCCAAATTCGACAAATGTCTATTTGTAGGATATCCAAAGGAAACACGTGGTTATTTCTTCTACAATAAACACGAGGACAAAGTGTTTGTGTTTCGTGATGCAGTCTTTTTAGAAAACGTTTTTATTTCTAAAAGACAGAGTGGGAGAAAATTTGAACTTGACGAAGTCCAAGAGCCACAAACCAAAAAGGAGGTAGAGGAAAACGTTCCCTCTTTGTCTAATGCGGTCATAATTCCTTTGGAACCTAGGAGGTCAAGTAGAATTAGTCATCAACCTGATAAATACCTTGGTATTATAGAGGAAGATGGTGACTACAATGTGTTAATTTTTGAATGTAACGAACCTACTACCTACAAAGCGGCCATTTCTAGTCCAGACTCAAAGCTATGGCTAGGAGCCATGCAATCTGAAATGGATTCTATGTACGACAATCAAGTATGGGACTTGGCTGATTTACCTAAGGAGGTAAGACTTCTTCAGTGCAAGTGGATATATAAGATCAAAAGCGGCATAGATGAACATAATGATGTTTACAAAGCTAGATTGGTGGAAAAAGGTTTCACCCAAGTTCATGATCTTCACTATGACGAAACCTTCGCCCCAGTCGCCATGATTCGGTCCATAAGGATTATCTTAGCGGTTGTCGCATTTCATAATTATGAGATTTGGCAAATGGATGTCAAAACCGCCTTCTTGAATGGGATTCTATAAGAGAAAGTGTACATGACACAACCTGAAGGTTTTGTGGATCCATGTAACCTTAAGAGGGTATACAAACTTAAGAGATCCATCTGTGGTCTTAAACAAGCATCCATGTGTTGGAATCATCGTTTCGATCATGTAATTAAACAAAATGATTTCACTCGAAGTAAGGTAACCTTTCTAGTCTTGTATGTAGATGACATACTACTCATTTTGAATAATATACCAATGCTCCGTTATGTGAAGAAGTTGCCTTGGATTCATTTCCAAATGAAAGACCTAGGAGAGGCCCAGTGCATCTTAGGTATCAGGATCTATATGGATAGATCCAGAAGGATACTTGCATTAAGTCAAGAAACTTATATTGATAAGATTCTTGATCAGTTCAACATGAAAGACTCTAAGAGAGGCTTTCTTCCTATGGGTAGTGGGATCACTTTGACCAAGTCAGAGTGCCCTACCAAGCCTGAGGAGACTGAACGCATAAAATTAATCCCATACGCTTCCGCTATTGGATCAATCATGTATGATATAATGTGCACTCGTCCCGACGTTGCATATGTTTTGAGCATGACAAGTCGTTACCAAGCCAATCCATGTGAGAGTCACTGGATAGCCGTAAAGAACATCCTTAACTACTTAAGAAGGACTAATGATTCGATCTTAGTGTTTGAAGGTGAGACTGAGTTGCGTGTAAAGGGTTACACGGACGCCAGTTTCTAGACAGATATGGATGATTTAAAATCCCAATTCGGCTATGTTTATATGATGAATGGAGGAGCTGTTTGCTAGAAGAGGTTCAAGTAAAGCGTAACAACGGATTCTACAACTATAAGCAGAGTACCTTGCAGCGTCTGAAGCTAGAAAGGAAGCTGTGTGGATTCGATAATTTTTGGAAGGACTATGAGTAGTCCCCACTGCCAAAGATCCTATCACAATTTATTGTGACAACAGTGGGGATATCTTTCAAGCCAAAGAGCCCAAGTCTAGTAATAAGTCTAGACATGTACTTAGGAAATATCATATAATTAGAGATTACGTGGATAGAAAGGAAATTGACATTTGTAAGGTTGGGACAGACGATAACATCGTAGATCCTTTAACCAAGCCTTTATCGAAGGCTAAGCATGATGGTCATGTCGTGACAATGGGATTGAGACGAGTGCTAGAATTCCTTTAGATTATGTAATATGTAATAGTTGAATAGTGTATTAATTATTTCATATATGATAATCGCATTCATTGTTCAAGTTTAATTAAAACTTTTGTTTATTTTGACTAAATTTGATACTTTGTTTATCCGAATAGATTAGAAGACAATGTGGACCTTATTCAAGTGAATACGATAAACTTAATATTTTGTCCCTAGTCACTCAATAAGGTGACGTCTCGATATGAATAGATTGTAAGTCGATCGATGGTTGGTTTAGCACGATAGGATCATGGAGATGACTGATCGATTACATACACAAACTGTTAGACATTCTGTCAGATAGTGACCATTATAGAGTCCCTTCAATTATTTATTGATGCCTGGTCGTGGCAGGGTGAATCTTGTTCCTATGAGTCCATTCTTTTTACTGGCGACCGTCTATCTGAGTCATTGCAGTTTATGATTGACTTTGGTTGATGTCCTAGGTTGTGCCGTGAAAGGAGGCCGATGGACATCTTATGGGTCATGGTGATCTGCATTATACAGATTAAATGGGTCAACGGGAATTGTCCACCCACGTTGGGTATAAAACATCTTTAGACCACTCGAGGAGTAGTTACTGGAAATGCGTGGCCACGCTCGAAATAGATCTATGGTAGATTTTTCGGTCTGACAGTTACTCTCTATATCGAGAAAACCACTCTAGATATGATCAATCGCAAGTGCGACCTGAAAGACACATTGCGTTGAGTGGGAGATGTAAGAAAAGAGACAAGAGAATTGGTGACACACACTTGTGTAAGACAAGTAGGAGTTTGTTAGAGTAGGTGTCCTTCACAATAGTGCGTCACATAATAAATCTCATTAAGGAATATAATTGGGATATTTATTGACTATATATATGATTAATCAGTTAATTAACGTAAATCAATAATGGTTGGCTGACTAGAGTTTGACGTTATTGTCGTATGACGGCGGTGATCAACAGATCCCTTTCGGTCACACCTATAGGATGAAACCCAAATAATAGAACTAATTATTTGTATATGATATAGTTAATTATTTGTATATTTGATATGTACGAGAGTTATTTGTTAGAAAATAAATTTGGAACTCAAATTCGATTAAGTTTATTATTGAATTATACGATAATTGACTAATAAATTTCTGTCTTCTTTTAATATGATTAAATAAGATCTACTTTAGTAATTAATCGTCAATTTACTAAATTAGTATATATTTGAGGTAGAGGTAATTAGTTAATTATGTTTACAAGGACTTGTAAAATAAAACAAATGGGCATTGTGGGACCCATTATATATTGATATAATGGTAAAATATCATTTAAAATTTAGGTGCATATTGTTTATTAATTTGTGTCATATAATTATTATATGATCAAATTAACACTTAATTATACAAGATAATTAAGCATATGAATGTAAGTATTTGTGGGACAAACATTAAAAATCAAAATGGACCCTAATTAGCCACATGGGGCCGATTTTGTTGGTAGTGATGGAAAGAATATTTGTTCTTTTCCATACTCACCAAGTTCCATGTTTGATAGTGACACATGCTAATCACTTTAATCATCAAAACAAGTCCCACACTCTACCACACATGCAAGAGAATAAAATAAGCAAATAATCACCATATTAAGGGTGTGTTGGACAACACACATAAGCATAAATGAGAACAAAAGTTGTTCTCATTTTTCACTACTTGATTATAACTTTGCAATGCTTATTTATCTAACATCTCTCTAGCAAATAAACTCTCAAATCTTAATTATTATTGCTCTCATATATTACTAAGGTAGTAGTATTAATAACATTAAGATCTAGTCACTAATATAATCTAGTCCATTATTTAATGATTGTTTTGGGTTAAGTCTTTGGTGTTTTCTAAAGGAGGCTTACAATTTTGGAAGCTATCTTGGAGGATAATACTTATTGTTTTGCTCAAGATCAATAAGAAAAGGAGTTTTCTTATTGTGCCCAATTTGACCGAAATTCCCAATGTAAGAAAATTTCATCTTATCTTTTCTTTTACGCCTTTTTTTTTTGCATGAATGTTACATAGATCATTAAACACTAAATTAACATGTAGTTTAGTACCCTTGGCACTCGATCAAGTTTTGGGGTCTGATGAAATTTTTAAATGCTGAATTTTTTGACTCGACCGAGTGTATAGTGACACTCGACCGAGTATTTTCGACTCGAACGACTGACCTTTGGACTCGATCGAGTAAAATACCCTGTATATTTAGGGAGATACTATTTTTGGGTGACTAGACCAAGTGTGTATCGACACTCGACTGAGTGGGACGGACTCGACCGAGTGCCATTTTGGACTCGACCGAGTAAAAGACCTTGTATATTTTGGGTGGATTCCGTGTTTAGTGTACTCGACTGAGTACATGTGGTACTCGATCGAATGAGCTTGACTCAGCCGATTGGCTTGATGCACTTGACCGAGTGTGTTTGTGACAGGACCGTAGTTCGTTTTCAGCCATATGCTTGTGCTTACGTTTGCATTTCTTATTGAAGATACCATGCCTGCAAAAAGATCTAGTGCGTCAACGGGATTGATGCTAGTACCATAAACACAACTATTTCCCGTCCCTGACCCACCGCTGACCCACTATCAATGAGGGTACGGGTGCAGCCCATCTGTTAGATGACTGGCACCGGGAGATGGAGAACATATTCGAGGTCGTCAATTGTCCTGAGACTCTATATGTTGATCAAGCCGCGTTCTAGCTAAGGGGTTACGCGGGAAAGTGGTGGTTCCGTTAGCGGCTAGCTATGTAGGAGTATTTCAATGAGAATGGGGAGGAGGATATACCGTGGGGAGAGTTCAAGGCTGAAATGAGGACCGAGTTTGTTCCTGAGCATGTTAGAGGGAAGCTGAGGGCTGAGTTCGACTCATTCCGGATGACTGAGGAGATGAGCGTGACAGATTACTAACACAAGTTCACAGAGTTGGCAAGCTATGTCAATGATATGCAGTGGAGTCACAAAGCATTTTTCGACATGTTTCCGAAGGGAATGGTCTTTAGGCTCATGAACATGCTACCCGTGGGAGTAGCTCATGGCCTTAAGGGAGCTTATGAAAAGGCAAGGTAGGCGGAGCGGTTGGCGGAGATGAGGAAGGAGGCTAAGGATGCTATAGATAACAAGAGGAAGGTAACTAGTGAGGGTGGAGGTAACTCTACCTACAAGAAGGGTAACTTTTCTCAGACCAGATCCTACTTTGGTAGTGGTAGCTATAGAGAGGGATAGCAGCATGGACGGAGCAATGGACATGATGCGAGTGAGACTTCGGGATTGAGGTGTCATGGTTATGGTGGCCTTGGCCACAAGAAATTCGTGTGTCCATCTTCAGGCGGGGGCAGAGGGTATCAACCTTTGTTCATGCGGAGTTATTCTTAGAATGCGGCGAGTAATCGACCTGTGGGGTCATGATCGGCAAGGGATTCAGAGTATTACCGGCGGTTGCTATAACCGCAATGGCGCGAACTACCAGCGGCTGAACAACAATGAGAACTAGAGTTCGGCATCAAAGACTATAATGTCTGCTAGCACAGTGCACGGAGGAGGTCAGAAGAACATTGGCAAAATGTTCATGATGGATAAGCAAGAAGCAGAAGAGGATGCTCAAGTGGATACCAGTACTTTTCTTGTCAATCATGTTCCAACCTTCGTTCTATTTGACTCAGTGGCAACCCATTCTTTTGTTTCTAAGAGTTGTGTTATGTTGTTGGGGCTTAGGGATAGCTAGTATGTAAGAGGGAAAAGGTTTTCATATCTTCTGGGAGTCACTGTCTTGTAATAAGCTGTTCAAGGGTGTGTCTATGGTTTTGGGGTATGTAGACTTTCCTGTTAATTTGTTTGAGTTTCCTTTAGATTGGTTTGAGGTTATTGTCGGGATGGATTCGCTGGTGAAGTATAAGGCAAATATAGACTGCCATCAAAAGAAAGTGTCTTTAAGGGGGTTCTAAGGGGTTTAGAGTTTGTACTGAGGGTTTGTTGTGAAGCCTAAGGTGAATTTGATTCCGGCCATTACCTTGAAGTCGTACCTGAGGAAGGGCTACCCGATGATCTTGTGACATGTGTGAGATACCTGACTTGAGGAGCCGATAACATAGCAGATTGAGGTGGTGAGTGAGTTTTTTTATGTCTTTCCGGAGGCGATACCGGGATTATTTCCTAAGAGGGACATTCATTTTATCTTAGAATTGAAGCCGGGTACGGGACCAATTTTATAGTCCCAGTATCGCATGGGCCTGAAAGAGCTTGAGGAATTGAAGAACCAGTTGAATGAGTTGTTAGACAAGGGATACATTAGACCTAGTGTATCACTGTGGGGTGCACCAGTGCTGTTTGTGAAGAAGGAAGATGGTAGTTTACAGTTATACGTTGATTACCGTGCATTGAACCATGTGACGGTGAAGAATAGGTATACATTACCTAGGATTGATGATTTGTTCGACCAGTTGAGTAGAGCCGGAGTGTTCTCGAAGATAGATTTGAGGTCGAGTTATCATCAGCTGAGGATAAAGGATGGTGACATTCAAAAGACGACTTTTCGTTCGAGGTATGGGCATTAAGAGTATGTGGTGATGCCGTTTGGGTTGACTAATGCACCAGCGGTATTCATGGATCTTATGGAACAGATCTTTAGTCCATATATGGACACGTTCGTGGTGGTGTTTATTGACGATATCTTCGTCTATTCTAAGACTAAAGAGGAGTATGCAGAGCCTCTGAGGATTGTATTGCAAATTTTGGGGGACAACCAGTTGTATGCTAAGTTTTCTAAGTGTGACTTTCAGATTGAGAAGGTGGTGTTCTTAGGGAACATCATATCAAAGGAAAGGATGATGGTGGATCCAAGTAAGATAAAGGCGGTGTTTAACTGGGATGCACCAAAGAATGTGGTTGAGGTAAGGAGTTTCTTGGGTTTACCTGGTTATTATAAGAGGTTGGTGAAGGACTTCTCAAAGATTGCTAGACCTGTGACAGCGTTGATGAGGAAGGAGAACAAGTTTCGCTGGGATGAGAACTGTGAGACGGCATTCCAAACCTTAAAGAAGCGTTTGACCACAACTCATGTCTTAGCATTACCTAATAGGAGTGATAATTTTGAGGTTTATACGGATGCATCGAAGTGTGGACTGGGTTGTGCGCTAATGCAGAATGGGAAAGTGATAGCTTACGCTTCGAGGCAGTTGAAGACTTATGAGGAGAACTACCCTACTCACGATTTGGAGTTGGGTGCGGTGGTGTTGATTTGGAGGCATTAATTGTTTGGGGCCAGCTTTAAAGTGTTTTCAGACCATAAGAGTTTCAAGTACATCTATACCCAGAAAGAGTTGAATATGAGGCAGCGGAGGTGGATGCTGCTGATCGACGACTATGATATGGATATTATCTACCATGAAGGGAAGGCTAATGTTGTTGCTGATGATTTCAGCCGGAAGAGTGTACATTCCTTGTGCAGTGCGATGTCCTTGATGCGATTGACGGATGAAGTAGCAAAGATGGGGATCCATGTAATTCGAAAGGGGGAAGCTACTAGTGATTTGATGCTTGAGCCGGAATTGTATGAGAACATTAGTTGAAACCAATTGGAGGATCCTAAGATTCAGCTATGGAAAAAAGGGATAAGGGAGGTACTATTCCTAGATGTTCGATTCATGCAGATGGGAATGTTAGATTTGAGGGTCGATGGTGTGTGCCGAAAGATCTTGAGATAAGAAACGTGATTATGATTGAGGGTCATTGCACTCCCTATTCGGTTCATCCGGGTAGGGATAAGTTGTATAAATTGTAAGTTTCTTAAACTCAATATTAGACATTTCTAATATCATATTATAAATAGTTTACTCTTAAACTATAAGGAACTTATGCATGCATAACTAAAATACAAAGAAGGAAGAAGAAATTGTTCCTTACATTGATTTGAACGGATTTTGGGCAAAAAATAGGACTCCTTTCTATTTTGTTCTTGAGTTTACAATATTAGGGATGAACTTCCAAGTTCTTAGTATAAGAACACTCCTATTAGATGCACCCAAGACAACCTCTAATATACTAAACAATACTACACTAGTATGATATTGTAGTAGCCCTTAAAATAAAATTAATACAACTAATACTACTCTTACTAATGTTGTAATAATATATGAACTTGAATTTTATGAAACTTCTTTAAGTTTTCTAGTGTGAGAATAATGGAAAATAATAACAACACTTGAATATTATAACTTGTAGTGAATAAGAAGAGAAAAACTCTCCTCTTATTCACTAGATGGAGCCGGCCCAAGATCATAGGGAAAGGGAAGCATGCTTCCCTTTTTATCTTACCCAAAACTAGAGTAGGTCTTAGATGTATTTAGGTGAATGATTGTGTTTTTATAGCAATAAAACAACAAACAATTGTCACCCTAAAATCACCTACCCAACCGGCCCATGAGCATAAAATGGGTGTCCATTTTATTTTGTAATTTTGTCATTTGTCACATATGTGACATGTGACATGTAACATGTAATTTTAGCTTATAAATATGCATTTAACTAATTTAAATGCAATTTCTTAACAAATAAATTAGACTTAACGTTTTAAGTCATATTTTATAATTACATGTAAATAAAATGGGCCATCTCATATTTGGTTAATATAATCTACAACAATTTGTAATTATAATCATTCAATTTTGCTTATCTCAAATGTTTCATAAACATTATGCATTCTTAGTAATATAACGATTAAATTACTAAAATGAATCTTATTAAATCATATTACAATAAGATATAATTCTCACTAATATAAACTGAGTTCAATTTAAGGGATTAACTAATCTTTATCGATATACAATTAATTAATGTACATGATTAGGGGATTGTCCTTTAGGTGTGACCTCAAGGGATCAACTTATCACCACCGTCATACGACAGTAACGTCAAACTCAATTGAGCCAATCGTTACCGATTTATGTTGACCGGTTGACTATAATATTCATCATCCCTTTGTATTCTTTATTATTTAGATTTAAATATGTGATCGCACTATTGTTGAGGACACGTACTCCAACAATATCTCACTTGTCAGAGACAAGTGTGCGTCACCAATTCTCTTGTCCTATTACAATCTCCCACTCAATGCAAGGTGTCTTGCAGGTCGTACTTGCATTTGATCATATCAAGAGTGGTTTCTTCTATCTAGAGAGTAACTATCTGACCGGAATTATCTACCATAGATACCTTCCGAGCGTGGCCACGCATTTTTAGCTTACTACTCCTCGAGTGGCCTTGAGATTTTAAAACAACCCTGACAAGGGGTGGACAATTTCTATCACACTATTCCCTTCGAATAGCCACATCTCATCATGACCCAAAAGATGCCCATTTGACCCCAGTTACGAAGGTCGTAGAACATAAATAAAATTCACTCTGAAACTGTGCCACCTTAGGCGAATACTATTTAGTCAAAGAATTGACTTAAAAAGAATACTATAGTAGCTCTTGCCACGACGAGGCTACAAGAATTGCTAGAACTCTATAAGCGGTCACTGCCCGACAGATTGTCCCTTACAGTCTGTCTATGTGATCGACTGGTCATCCCTTATGACCATATGACACTTTAACTTGCCATCAATCGCACCACACTCTAGTCACTTGAAGACGTCACCTCATATAAGCAACTAAGGGCCAATGCTATGTTAATACAGTCCACTTTGATGGGGTTCAAAATTGTCTCTACAACCCATTTGGATATAACAAAGCACAAAACGAGTTTTAGAAACTCAAATGATAAATGTGATTATCATATATGAACAATCAACACAATGTTATTGCTTCATATCATATAATCTAAAGTTTATTTCGTCCATGATAATTCATGACGATCTTATTAAATGCAATAAAGGCTTGGGTAGTGAATATACCATATATTCATTTATTCCAACCTTGTGAATTCCTTTTTCCTTCCATCTAACGTTATTCCTAATAACATGAATTCATCTACGTACATGTCTAGATCTCTATCTAGTGTTGGGCTCTTTAACTTGAAAGATGCTCCCACTCGTTATCATGATAACTGATAGGTATTTAGGTGAAAAGATCTACCATTAGTTCCTTGTAAGCCACCTTATCCTCATCATAATGTACTAGGTCTCTATTTGTAGATTTATAATGATTGACTCTTCAATCATCCGTTTAGTTATTCGCTTCTTGTATAACAAAGGTACGCCTAGGACTCGGATAAATCCTTATAAGTTTGGAAATTTGGGTTTGTGTAACCTTTACCACATATCCAAATTTTCTCTACCAAACACAAGAATGTATCCCTAGTTCTCCTTGAGAACTCTATGGATGTTCTTGTAGGCTATCCAATGACACTCATGTGGATTGATTTGTTATGGGCTTGTCATGCTCCTAGCATACAATTTATTTAGGTACGTGAATGTAATGGCATACATGATTGTCCTAATGGCGGAAACATTAGTACTCATGAGATCAACAATTCTTAGGTTCAATGGATGACTATGACCCTTTCATAGTGATCCCACTTTCACCAACATAAATAACCTATTTTAACTTGTTGAAATAGATAAAGGATCTTATCAATATAAGACACCTTCTAAATGGCAAGCTAAAATCTTCTATTCCACAATATATCATTTATTTTAGTATACATGTTGCCCTCTTTCATCCAGCATTAAAATCCAACCATTCCTTTCAAAAAGGTAACACGAATACGTCACTCACAATGAGTGATACGTTATTCACGTGGAAAACAATTTCTCCCACTGAACTTCCTGTCTTGACATGATAACTTTAACTCCCACTTAACTTCATGTCTATACATGACTTTAAACTCCTACCGATCTTCATGTCTATACATGACTTTTCGACAATTCGAGTGAAAATCTTCTTATATCTCATAATAGAAAAGATCATCATAACCTCTAGGTAGATACCTTAGGCTTGTGTCATGTACACATCCTATTCCAAATCCCTATTTGGACATGTGGTTCTTGTTGTGTATCTTGTACACACCTACTATGAGGTATTTTAGTGATGATATGGATCTAAGCATAGTTACGCATTAACTTAGCTTTCACAAACATTTTCATGTCTATCCATGCAACTATAATTGGACACCTCCAAATAAAACATCTTCATGTCTATACAAAGATTTATTGGACAACTTCAATTATATCATTCCATTGCATAGATTCCATTTAGTTTCATAAGTCTCTTATGTTAGAAAATCGAATTTCAAAATTTATAGGTACTTCCACCTCCACCTCATAGATCATAATCATATTATATCAAGAAAATTTTCTTTTGGTCTCGTCACTAGTCTAAGGATTCACCTTAGAACGCTTTCTTTTGGTCTCCTCACTAGTCTTGAGTCTAACCTAAGAACATTTTCTTTTGGTCTCCTTTGGTTTCCTCACTAGTTCTTAACTAGTTTTAGGTTGTGGCTTATTTTCTCCCACTCTATCTTTAGAAAAGTACAACTGTTTTCTTTAAAGATAGCCTTATGAGCCACAAAAATTTTTGTACTTATACTCGTGAGGGAGGTAGTAATATCACAATATGACCTTCAGTGATCTACTAAAGACTTTATTGTAAAGACATCGAATCTTAGCTTCGAGATAGACTAATTCTATAAGCTAAAGAGGTGGACTCATATTCATGTCATTTACCATATTTATAAGTGGTGTGGCCAATTAGTTTGGTAGATTCCCTACTTTGAGTTCAATAACTCAATTATGACTTAATAATTGACCGTTCAAAGTGAGAATCGAATTCTTAGCTCTTGGACTTATTACAATGATCCAATCATCATAATACTAATATGATCAATTTGAGTCGATACAATTTATGTTATTAGTGCAAGTGGTGTATAATGACAAGTTTTTAGAACAAATCTTTTCAACAAACCGAGTGACTTGGGTTGAAAACCAAGTCACTAAATCCAATTACAACCAATGTCAATAAAAGGAATTAAACAAATTTCCATGTCAAACAAGGAAATTATAAAAGTTCTAAAAACAATGTCTCAAAATACATCCCAAAATTTACACAATTCAAAATGAGACCAAGCTTCCATAGGTCTTCAATCATGGGTAGCTACCTTAGCTTCCCTTGAAGAGCCTTCTTAGGCTTGCCTGTATCCTTGATAGGATGCCCTAATTACAATTAAATAGGGTAAGAATCACAACTCGTATCTATATACCAAAGTTGAGATCATAACATAAACGATATGGATAAATATTTACCTACTGGAACAATCTTTCTAGTTTTAAGATCTCCAAGATACTTAGAGAAATTCCTCTTCCAATGCCCTACGCCATTACAATAATGACATTTTTCCTCATTGGAGGCACCCTTCTTGGGCATGGGAGAGTTATTCTTAATAGCTTTACTTTGCCTTTTTAGGTGGAGGGCTTCTTCCCCTTATTAACACTTTTCTTGAAATTCCCCTTACTCGTGTTATTAATTTGGAGTACATCCTTGGTGGTGCTAACATTTAGCCCCATGTCTCTCTCGGATTGCACAAGCATTTTGTGCAATTCATGGAGAGAGGTTTTTCATGTTTTGCATATTGTAGTTTACCCTAAACATCACATATGCCTTGATTTTCCCCAAGGAATGAAGTACTCGATCAATAACGAGTTATTCGGGAATGTCAACCCCTTGCAATTTGAGAGTCTCGACATGCTCAATCAATTTGAGTACATGAGGGCTAACCTTTTGGCCCTCTTTTAGGTTCATGTCGAAAAATGCGGAAGCTGTCTTATAATGAATGATCCTAGGAGCTTGTGAAAACATGGTCACAAGCTTTGTTTAGATCTCATAGGCCGTGCTCATCTTTATGGCACTCCTTTGGAGATTGACCTCCATCGAGATGATCAAAACGTTTTTGATCGCGGCGGACTCTTTATGGTAAGCCTCATAGGCTCGCCTTGCGCCGGGGGTTGACCTTTCATTAGGTGCGGTGGGAGAGGCATCGGTAAGGTAATGAAGCTTGTCATCACCCTTCGCGGCCAAGCAGAGTTGCGCATCCCAATCGGCAAAATTTGCGCCATTCTTTTCTCTCTTGCATCAATCCATGAAGGATCAAAGCCATGAGACGTTTGTGAGAGTTGGAGCGTTAGTGGTTGTCGATGAAATAACATTTGCCATTGCGAATAAACAATATTAACTACAAATTTTAGAAATAAAGGAAATGTCAACATTTATCATTTTAAATACTTGTACACATTTTAAACAAGTTTTAACATTTAAATAGTGACCTCTACCCAACTATTATAAATGATTCTGAGATCCAAATTCATATCACCTTGGGCACGGTGAGCCGATTCATCTCTTATCAACATAATTCGGTGGATTAACTCTTTAATCGATTCTACATTAGAACTCTCGGTCGATAATATTACTTTAATATTTATCTTAATCCCGGAACACATGCGGCTACGGTCGCGAATACTTCCGTTGAGCTCAATCCAAATTTCGAAATAATAACTTTTATTACCCCACTTACCCAACGTAACAAGTTTAGCAACCCGCTGAGCCGAGCCTACTTCCTTGCAAAATTGGGATTCATGGTTTCTACCATTTTGGTAAGGCTTGATCTCAATTATTTATTATGAGAGGTCATGTCAATTTATTATCTATCTCGTTTAAGTGAACTAAATCGATTAATTAAGAATAATTTTTAATTGACACGGTCAAATACTCGATAAAATATGCATGTCATGTTATGGCGATTTGGCAATGCATGCAAACATATTAAAGAAAATGCAAGCATAAAATTAAAATTCCTAGTATGGCCTTTCCTAGAATAGAAAATCATATATTCTATTACAAATTCGGAAACCAACTCCTTTGGTCCCTTGAACTTCATAAGTACGCTTCCCAAGGTCACCGTCTTTCTCGGAACGCCTTTCCGAATGGCAACGTCTTTAGGAACCTCCGATATTACAAATGATTAAAAAATATATAATAAAATTATAATAATTTCCTATTATAAATTTGTAAAATAAAATAATACAATAAAAGTGATACGAGATCACAATAAATTACAATTGAATCAATATTACCTTACATTCCGGGCAATATCGCTTAAAACTATGGCCATACAAGAAAATATTACATAATTCAAAATTACATAAATAAAATATGACATTCATATATAAAAATGCAGCATTACAATATGTATAAAACATGCTCATATTAAATGCCAAAACGCCCTATATTACGGTTTATATCGTATATAACCCGGTTTTACGGAAATGCGTGATAATAACTTCTTAAAATCACCAAACAATACTTAAATCATATTTAAGTCCAATATAATTATCCCAACTGATTTAGGACTCAAAAATTAGTCATCACTCAATTTTTGACAATAATTCAACTTGTAGTATAATTGCTCAAAGTTAGACTTTAAAATCATATTTTAATCAAATAAATCCAAATTTAATTACGATAATTTCAAATTTTGAATTTTAAATTTTTGTACATTCTGGAACATTTACATGACACACATAATGTCAAAAATCAAGGTTAAAAATTTCGAATCGGTTTTGAGAAAAAAAAACGGTTGTGCTTCGGTTTTATCAAATAAAATACATAAAGCATGCGAAAATTAATCAAAATAAATTTTCAATTTTAGATCTGAAGTTTGGGGCATTTAATAAATAAGGAACAATTTTATCTTGACATGAAATTTATTTTAGCTATATTTGCTAAATAAGTCACTATTTATGCCATTTTTATATTAAAAATTCATAAATCATGCTAGACAAATCACATCAGTTTAAAATTTTCCAATCTGATAGAAAAACATGGGTGACACCCTCAAATTTGCGGAAAGATAAACAAGTAATTTAAATAAATAAAAGATGAGAATACGTTTCTAATAGGTTCACTTAGTGAAAATCGGTAAGTTTTTAAAACCGGAACCTACTATTAAATATATTCATCATAACGAAGGTGTCTTAAATAAAAAGGTTCATAACAAAACGAATTAATATTATACATAAGAAGTATCTAAAACGGGAGACATATCTCCCGTATAAAATACGGAAATAAAAGAGTGTATAATATAATATACAATCCTAAGAACCGAATATAGGTCCAAGGTAAATACTTCGCTCGCTAGCTCGTCAATGTACCCAAGTATGCATCACAAACCTGTCAACCGCATTAAATATAAACACGGAAGCCACAGTCAGTGGGGAGTAACTCCGAGTTCTCCCAGCCACGAAATGTCGAGTTTAATAAAACATGAATAACATAAAAGAGATGTATATGGAAAATACAAACCCTTAACTATACAATATGCTTTTCATGTTATGAAACAGATAACTAACATATAACCTAGCATGTGAAGGCTAAGCTACTCATGCAAACTATCATGTGAATCAGTTAACAACCGGTAATCCAAACTCTATCAACCTTAGCCGGCTTGCATCTCACCCTCTAAGATTCATAGAATCATCAAACATGAAAGACCAATCCGTCTAGAAACAGGCATAAGTTCTTAGGACAGTCAATAGTCGACTTCTGTAACTCGAGTCTATACCACAAGGTAGGAAAACATCCTAGCCCTAGACTGATCAGACCTAGCGACAACAGCTAACCCATTCCCAGTCTCATTACATAACCGTATATGAGAAACTCTACTAGGCGACCCCCCTAAGCAAG
>JAIUZE010014416.1:0-18655 GCA_022085475.1 Heliosperma pusillum | reverse complement strand
AAGGTTCCCTGGACAAAAAGGTAATAGACCCTCCCTAGAATCAAACCCCATCCTTGGTTTGAAGTTCCTAAACTTGGAACTCACCCTGGGACCCTCCCCAAGGTGCTGCTGCTGACTGATTTCCCTGAAGGCTTGTTGGCTTGTTTTGTGAGTCTGTCTTGTTTCTTGACTTGCCCTGGCTCGTGTCATGGCTATCAATGGCTCGTGTCATGGCTTGTTTGCTTGGGCCTGGACTATACAAGGTATTAAGATAACTTTTGACATATGGTGAGGTTGATATTGGATTATGGCTGGACTGAACATAGGTTGGTTGATCTTGGCTTTGAACTTGGCATTGAACTCCTGTTGCATCCCCTCCTTCTTGAAAAAGATTTGCCCTCAAATCCTCTTCATCCTCAGAGTCCTCCTGGTAATGACTTAGATCCCCCACATTGAATGTTCTATGTACCCCATAGTCCCCTGGTAAGTCTATCTTGTAAGCGTTAGGTCCTATCCTTTCAAGCACCTCAAAAGGACCATCAGCTCTTGGCATAAGTTTGTTTTTCCTCTTCTCTGGGAACCTTTCTTTCCTTAAGTGCAACCACACCATGTCTCCTACCTTGAATTCCCTAGATTTCATTGGACCTTTGGCTCTTGACTTGTACATTTCATTTGTTTTCTCAATCTGTTTCTTGACCTGACTGTGAATCTGCATCATCTGTTGTACTCTCTCCTGGGCTTCATAATTGACTTCTTTCCTTATCACTGGGGCTAGGTCTGTTGGCATTAGAGGATTAGTACCATAAACAACTTCAAAAGGGGTCTTACCTGTACTGTGTGATGGAACTCTGTTGAATGCAAACTCAGCCTGTGACAGTTTGACATCCCAATCCTTTAATGACTTAGCAATAATACATCTCAAGATTCTTCCTAGAGTTTTGTTAGTAACCTCTGTCTGTCCATCTGTTTGAGGGCGGTAGGATGTGCTAATAAGTAGCTTTGTCCCTAGGAGCCTCCAGAGTGACCTCCAGAAGTGACTCATGAACTTAGTGTCTCTGTCAGACACAATGCTCCTTGGCACTCCATGCAGTTAAACTATTTCCTTGAAATAGAGTTCAGCTACCCCCATGGCATCTTCTGTCTTCTTACATGCAACAAAATGGGCCATTTTGCTGAACCTGTCCACTACCACCATTACTGAATCTTTGCCCCTTTGTGTCCTAGGCAGTGCTACTATGAAATCCATGCTGACATCCTCCCATGGTTTGTTTGGCACAGGTAGTGGGGTGTAGGGGCCTGCTTGGAACTGTGATTTGGCTAGTTGACATGGCTTACACCTCTTGATAGTGTCCTGCACATCACCCAGCATCTTGGGCCAATAGAACTGCTCATGTAAGATCTCATAGGCCTTGTGTACTCCAAAGTGGCCTCCAAGCCCATTGCAATGCACTTCCTTGACTAGCAATCCTCTGTAAGGACCCTTGGGTATACACAGCTTGTTTCCTTGGAAAAGGAACCCATTCTGTGTCAAGTATTTGCTTCCCTTCTTAAGCTTTCCCTCTGAATACACCTCCCATTCCTCCTTGAAGTCTGGATCTTCCATGTAGAGTTCCTTCATGAACTCAAAGCCTAGGACCCTTTGTTCCATGAATGTCAACATCAGAGATCTCTTAGAAAGAGCATCAGCCACTACATTATTCTTTCCCTCTATGTACTTGCTTGAAAAAGAGAAGGATTGCAGAAATTCCACCCACTTGGCATGCCTGGGATTGAGTTTGTGTTGGCCATTAATGAATTTCAAGGCCTCATGGTCTGAATGTAGCACAAAAGGCTTGGGTTTCAGGTAATGCCCCCAATGATTCAGGGCTCTTATTATGGCATAAAACTCTTTGTCGTAGGTAGAGTAGTTCCACCTAGCTCCACTTAGCTTCTCACTGAAATAGGCTATGGGTCTCTTCTCTTGCACCAGTACTGCTCCAACTCCCAACCCACTTGCATCACACTCCACTCCAAACAGTTTGTTAAAATATGGCAAGCCTAGTATAGGGGACCTGCACAGCAGATCCTTGATGGTATTGAAAGACTTCTCTGCTCTTTCTCCCCAACTGAAATCCCTTTTCTTCATACATTCTGTGATGGGAGCCATGATAGAACTGAATGAAAGTCCTAGACCTCTAATTAGACTCCTCTAATTAGTTCATTAAAATACATTAACTTAATGATTTAGGATCTAGTTATCATGCATGCAAATATAAAAGCATAAAAGAAAAGATAAGACGAAAACATCCTTACATTGGGAATTTTTGGTTCAATATGGGCACAATAAGAACTCCTTCTTATTGTTCTTGAGCATGAAATTGATAGATGATCCTCCATAAAACAACCTCCAAAGTAGAAGGTCTCCTTCTAGTTGCACCCAAGATTAAACCCAAATAATCTTACCTTATTATTAATTAGATAATAAGTAAGACATAATACTACTAATATTAGTATATTACTACACTAGTAATATGTAGATAATATTAGTTTGCATGAAGGTTTTGAGAGATGTTGAGTTTAGAAAGAGAAGTGAAAATAAGCATAATGAATTCAAGTGATACAAAATTGAACAACAATTGTTCAATATGAAGGCCTTATGGCCGGTCACCATAAGCCATATATGGCTCTTATTTTTCTTATTTTACTCACATGCAAAAGACTTTGAGTGTTGGTAGTAAATGTAATGATAATTGTGTCATAACAAGTCATTATCATGTGATGGAGTGTGGTAGTAGTAGAGAATAAACACTATTGTTCTCCACTTGAAAGATCCGGCCTCCACATGTGAAATGTGGTCCATTTTGATTTTTGATATTTGTCCTACAAATACTTATAATTATATGCTTAATTATCTTGTATAATTAAGTGTTAATTTGATCAAATAACAATTTTATAACTCAAATTAATAATCAATATACACTCAACTTTTAAGTGATATTTAACCATTATATCAATATATAATGGGTCTCACAATGTCCAGTTAATTTATTTTACAACTCTTTGTAAATATAATTAACTAATTACCTCTACCTCAAAATATATGCATTACCTCAACTAATTTAATGAATTAACGATTAATCACTAAATTAAATCTTATTTAATCGTATTAAAATAAGACGTAAAATTTATTCAGTCAGGTATCGTATAATTGACTAATAAACTTAAGTGGAATGAGTTCGCAACTCAATTTCCAATAAATAACTCTCGTAACTAAACGTACATATCAAATATATGTAATGCTCTAATTAAACTGTATCGTATACAAATAATTAGTATTCTATTGGGGTCTCATCCTATAGGTGTGACCTAAAGGGATCAGTTGATTACCGCCGTCATACGACAATAACGTCAAACTCTAGTCAGCCAAGCGTTACCGATTTACGTTAATCAACTGACGTGGAATATCAAAATATACTAATCATGCCACATATATTCCAAATGAGATTTATTATATAAATGCACTATTGTGGAGGACACTTACTCCAACAATATCTCCCACTTGTCTCGACAAGTTGTGTGCTACCGATTCTCTTGTCTCTTTTGCGTCACATCCTCCCACTCATTGCAAGGTGTCTTACAGGTCACACTTGCAATTGAAATTATAAATAGAGTGGTTTTCTTGATCTGGGAGAGTAACTGTCTGACCGGAAAATCTACCAGAGATCTCTTCCGAGTGTGGCCACGCATTTCCAGTTACTATTCCTCGAGTGGCCCGAAGATGTTAATACCCAACGTGGGTGGACAATTCCTGTTGACCCATCTTACACTGTATGATGCAGATCACCATGACCCAGAAGATGTCCATCGGCCTCCTTTCACGGCACGACCTAAGACAAAAACCAAAGTCAATCGGAAACTACACCGACTCAGGTAAATGGTCGCCAGTCTAAAGAATCGACTCATAGAATTATAAAATAGAAATCCCCGCCACGACCAGGCTTCAACAACAATTTTGATACGGGACTCTATTATGGTCACTGGCCGACAGAGTGTCTCCATAGTCTGTCTATGTAAACGACCAGTCATCTCCATGACCCCATGGTGCTGAACCAACCATCGATCGACTTACAATCTAGTCACTTCGAGACGTCACCTCAAAAGAGTGACTAGGGACAAAACACTAAGTTCATCCTGTTCACTTGAATTGGGTTCAACCTTTCTTTCAACCAATTCGGATAAACAAAGTATTAAAATTTAGTCAAACTAAATAAAGGAGTTTTTAATGAAACTCTAACAATGAATGTGATTATCAAATATTTGGAAAAATTAATACGCTATCAATAATTTCATATCTCATAATCTTTAGCAATTCAGGTACATATTTCAATCCCCATTGAAATGACATGACTATCATGTTCAGCCTGCAAAAGGCATGGCTAATGGATTAGCAATACTTTCATCTTTCCCATCTCTCTGATTGCTATTTTTCTTTGTCTACGTAATCTCACATTACATAAAACGTTCTGAGTACTTGTCTAGGTTTGAATCTAGACTTAGGACTCTTGGCCTAAAGGTAGCTCCCACTGTTTTACCAGTATCATGGGATAGGATATACAACTATAGGAACTACTTCTAGTCCCTCCAATATTGTCAAATCCAAGCTACTTTCATATGCATCATCATATGATGCAATGTACTCTATTTCCATTGTGAAATCCGCAATGATAAACTGCCTGGAACAATTCCAGCGGATACATGACATTTATATTTGAAAATGTCACTCCTACTTGGAACCTTTCCAATAGTGTTTTCTGCTTGGAACTCTTCCACCAGACAAATCTTCTATAAAACACAGCCAGCTCGTGATTTCAAATCACTTTGATCAGTTTTGAAACTGAAGTCTGTGTAACCCTTACACGCAACTCATTTTAAACTCCAAACACATGGAACATATCCTTCGCAAGTACTAAGGATGTTCATTATGGCTATCAAGTAACTTTCACTTGGATTTGATTGCAAACGACTTGTCATGCTCAAAGCATGCGAAATGTCTGATTGAGTATACATCACAGCGTATATAATTGATCCCGCATCGGAAGTAAAAAGGAATCAATTATCATGTGTTCAACTTCCTTGAACTAGTCAAAGATCTTATCAATATAAGAATTTTGACTCAACGCTAATATCCTTTTAGATTTATCTCCATAAATTCAGATATCTAAAAGATGTATTCTACTTCTCCAAAATCTTCCATCATTTAAAATGATCAATATGTCTCCACTTATAAGACTGATGAAAACCATATTACTCCCACTAAACTTCATGTATAAACATAATTCCTCGAGATATCGAGAAATATTTTATGACATGATTGACACACTAATTCCAACTCTTTAGTACTTACTTAAGACATCCTCTTAAGCTTGCAAAATTAACTTAGGATAGTTAGGATCTACGAACCCACAGGTGAATATAAAATATACAACCTCTTCTAGAATCGTATTCAAGAAGGTGGTCCTTGAGGTCCAATTGACATCATACTATTATGATATGCTGTAGTCGCTAAGTAAATTCGAATGGATCGAAGAATTAAGGTTAGTGCAAAACTCTTTGCCTACCCACTTATCTTTGAAAACATTGTAATGTTTATCCATGCAAATTTCGATCTTAAAAATCAATTTACATTGAAGAGGTCGTACTTCTTCAAGTAAAATTTATCAGGTCACATACCTGACCAACATGCATGGAGTCCATTACGAATCGCATGACTCTAAGCCATACCAAGAAGTTGGGATTAGAAACAGTCTTTTATAAGTCACAGATTAGAATTCATCACTATTAAGGAGTGATAAAATTCCACCTGACCTCTTAGGTTCCGAAGAAACAACTACTGAACAAGCAATGAGGAAACTTTTTCCGGACCATATGCTCAGTTTGTGGCTCTTGAAACATTTTCTCCCACTCTGTCTTATCAAGAAATAATCGTATTTTTATTGAAAGACAGCATCACGAGTCACAAACGCTTTATTCTCGTGGTTAATGTAGGATTATTGAGCACTTGTTTCATTAAAATAACTTATAAATTAGGTACGCTACCTATCCATATCGTATATGAAATAAAATCCGATTGTTTTAAATGTGCTTTGATGTGGTGGGAAAAGAAATAGCAGACAAAAATATTAAGATCCCAAGGTTAGTCAAATGGCTCATTTTGACTTGACAAAGACAAAACCATATCGTATAAGGTTCTGTTTCTCTATTCAACAACATCTTATCTCATAATGTGTGTTAGAGAAGTTAACTCGTGAAACTATTTCACAATACGTTTGGTGAAAATCAAAGTCAATACTTAGATATTTATAGTTACGGTTTACTCGTAAGTCCTTGTCTAATACTCTTGGTGATTAACTACTTCACATTGAAGCTCCTTGAACTTTTCAAAGATTTCTCATAGTACCTCATTAAGTAGAATCAAATATAATATCTACTTAAATCGTTGGTAAATAAAGTGAAATAGTCATAACCATCTCTGGTTGTGTTTGTTATTGGACCACGCATATTCTAATGTAATAGGGCCAATAACTTACTAGTTCGATTTCCTTTTAAATAAAAAGGGGGACGAATCATCTTGCCTTGAATACAAGATTCGCACGCACCATAAGATTCAAAATCAGATGGTTTAGGGATAGTTGTCAATACTAGCCTCTTAATGTGCTACACACTCCAGAATTAAGATTAGATTAGGGTCACCAATTTTGAGCCTTTTACAATCTATATGACAAGTAATTACTAGTTTAGGTCAAGAATATAATTACCTTTGATTGGTATAGGATAACCATTGACCAAGTATAGGCATAAAAAGATACAACGTTTGTTCTATTCACAAAAGTGAAACACTTGTGTCGAACACTAAAGTGGATACTATATTCTTTATTTAGAGGTCATGTACATAACAACGTTTATTAAAGTACACCTCTAAATCCAAAACTAGATTGATCACATTATAACTTTTATATGTCTCTATAGAAATAAAACTACAATAGTTATATTTCCCTTGTAGGTCGACATTTAATCATGGTTAGTCGTCGCACGAATCATTATTATATGCATTGAATACATTGATGAAAACCATAATGGGTATCTAGTACCCAAAAATTGCATTTAGCAAAAAAATGTCGATCATATAGATATTATGGGTGAAAATATTACACCCAATTTCTAACTCTTTAGAAAACTTGGGGCAGATTCTTTTCTTGTGTCCTACACTGTAAAATAGAATCGTCAAAAGTTGGGTTCGACACCTTGCTTGGGTTTTGACTTTACTATTCAAAACAGTCTTGCCTTTTTCCCTTGCCTTGTGCCAAACTCGTACCAACCTACTCTTGACCCTCGTCTTAACAATTAAGAATATAAACATCATTCTTAGTGCTCCCACTCACTTTCATGAATCTCTACTTTTACAAGTATATTAGAATTATTGTGAAGACTATTCTTCATTTCATTCATGGTTTTACCTTCCAAAGGATAAACCTTTCATGAAGTGACTACGGTATTTGGTTATTCACGATTTTAAATAAATCGATTAAACTAGTTGATAAGTGAATATTTGTATGGTTTTAACCCCCAATTTAGTTTTGTTTTGTATGTCATTTGTGCTTTGTTAAGCCACTTTATGAGCTAATATCGTCTTCTAGGCGAATTCCTATGTTCTAACATGTTTTGTAGGGAAAGTGACGTTTCTACGCCCTTTTTCTATATTCTCGAGCATTTGGCTAGAATCAGACAATTCGAAGAAGCAAGCTTGACCAAGTGAAAGACATTTCAAGAAGGTTCACTAATTCGAAAGAGAGAAGAAGCAAAGACAGTTTCGTAGTTGTCGGAAGATCAATCATTTAGGCGGAAGAATTCATCGCTTTACATCAAACCCTATCAACAAACCCGACTCAAGAGGTCAAGGGGGATGTTGGAAGTCAAGTCAAAGAAAAGGGAGATGAAACGATAGTCAAGAGCTTCCAAAAGACCACATACCCGATCGGGTAAGTGTGTACCCGATCAGGTAAGTGTGCTGATCCGAGCATGGCGGCTTCTTCTTCCCACTTTTGTCCTATGTGTTTAATGCCTGACCTCTTCTCCACGAAACCCTAATACTATAAATAGATGCTCTAGCCCCTCATATCATATCATCCACCTTTCTTACAATCCTCTTCTCTTCTCTTCTTACATTTCCTCTTTAGATTAGGAGGAAGAAAGAACTAGTCTCTCTTCTCTCATTTTCTTCTTCTTTAGTCTTTAGTTCTTAGTTTATTTCTGTCCTTTCCATATCAAAACATTAGCTTAGATTAATAAGAATTTCATCCTTGTAATCTCCTTTGTGTGGTTCAAGCGTTGTAATTGGTGGATCGTTTATTATGTGCAAGGATTTTCTATTATTGTTATCGCTTTCGTTCATGATCGTCATATAGGTATTTCTGTTTTATCCCTTGTTTAATGTTCTTATTGTTTTCCATTTGATTGTTATTCGCTTTACATATTATCTTAGATTCATTTAGTATCGTTATAATTGTTGTTTCATTTCCTAGATTGTCAATTAGCGTCGTTATTATCGCCACATAGAGAGTCTTATAATATTGTCAAAACCAACTAAACATGTCTATCGTTAATATCATTTTAGACTTAAACATTATCATGAGTAAGTAGTCACCTTTCTAGGGTGTAGGGTAGCCATGTTAGATTGACTAAAAGATGATAATTGGATAAAGAAATTATGCCTTTAAAACGTTGTGTCTATGCATGTTTGGATTGTAACGATAGTTAACAATTTCTGGCCGGAAATCATCGACTAAAATGGAATTCTTTTCCAAGGTAGACATACGAGAATTGAATAGACAAAGCATAACATGGTAGATTAAGACCTAGTAAATCGCCTAAAAAGCCTGCTAGACCATCTGATCTATGATTGTAATGAACACATCATTCTTACGAACTCACAATGAATTACTTGCATGTTCCAAATCCAATTTCATCAACATGTCAATCTACATGGGTGAACCTACTTCCCTAGATGCTTTTCATCACTTGCTTTATTGTTTTCATTTGTCTTTATTTTGTTTTTTTTTTATGCTTTATATTAGTTTAGATATCAAAATCCCAAAACCCTGATTTTCGTTAGATAAAACCCAATTGCGAGACATTTCACATCTTATAGGAAACACCATCTCCCTGAGGATCGACCCGTACTTCCCTAATTACATTAATTTGTTATTAGCCTAGTCTGGGTAATTTATCTTTGTATTGGGCTTGCGACAGGCCCGATGAAATTTTGGCGCCGTTGCCAGGGAGCACGGTTTAGTTTTCCTTTTCTTGTGATTTTTATCGCAATTAGTTTTATCTAGTCTTTAGGAATACAAATTCCTTTAGACCTCTCTTGATTTTTTGTCTTAGCTTTTCAATCTTATGCACAGATCTTCTAGACTAGGGACCCCTATTCCTTTAGACCCCAAACTAGAAAGAACTCTACGCAGGAGACGAAAGCTATTCAACGAAATTTCAAAAGCTTCTGATACTTCAAGTTTAGATCGTATTCGTGAGAAATACTCGGATATTCTATCTTATCTCAAAGGATAAGAAGATCCATTCTCATCTCCGTTCACAAAACCAATCAAATTTCAAACAACACTTCATCTTCATCTTCACAAAATAAAATGGTTCGACTTTCAGACCATTCCAAACCCACCGCAGAAACACTTCCAAGGGGTATTGCTACACCTCAAATCGATGCCCAAAACTTTGAAATCAAACCTGCCTTCATCAATCTTATAGAAAGAAGCCAATTTAGTGGCAATGCCACAGAAGATCCCAACCTTCACATCCAAAACTTCTGTGACTATTGCTCCACTATCAGACAAACTGGAGTCACCCAAGAGCAAATTAGAGAGATGCTTTTCTCATTTTCTTTGAGGGGTAAGGCAAAGCTGTGGATACATAGCCTTGATAAGGTTACATTAGGTATCACCGATTGGGAGAGTTTAGCTCTTGCCTTCTACCAAAAGTACTTTCCTCCAGAGAAGACCGCTTTGTTGAGAAGTCAAATCACTGGTTTCCAACAAGGGGATGATGAGAGCCTATATGAAGCCTGGAAGAGGTACAAGGACTTGCAAAGAGAGTGTCATCATCATGGGTTAGATCCATGGCTCCTTGCCATCACATTCTATAATGGATGTTATATAGAGTCCCGTCGTATCCTGGATTCTGCTAACAATGGAAGATTTGATCAAATCAATGGTTACATTGCTCACACTACCATTGAATTCATGGCAATTCACGATTCTCAATATAGAAATTCTCGCTCCATACCATTGAAATCTAAGCAAGAGGACCGCGCTTTGACACTTTTACAAGCTCAAGTAGCCCTTCTTACACAAAAGCTAGAACAAATCCAATCCTCTACATTTCAACAGAGTGACAATGGTGTAAGTAAAATTGAAGCCATGCTTCTGCAATTGGCTCAAAGGCAAGACACCATAATAGCTCAATTCCAGAAGAGTGATCAAGCTAAGGATGCCGCCATCAAATTGTTGGAAGCTAAAATTTCCCAATTTACCTCTTCTAATACCCACCAAACGCAAGGGCAGCTACCTTCACAATGTTACCAACCTCACGAAACTGTAAATGCCATTTCCTCGAGAAGTGGTAAGCATAATGATGAGCCCGTGGTTGTTGATGATGAGAATGAGGTGCCCATGTCAAAAGGGAAAGAGCCCGAGATTCCTATTGAGATCAAAGTCCCATTTCCCCAAAGATTAGCCAAGCACAAAGAGGAGGCAAAGTATGGTAAATTCCTTGACGTCGTCAAGAATTTAAATGTAACAATCCCTTTCATTGAGTTGATTTCCCAAGTTCCTTCTTATTCCAAGTTTATGCAGGAAGTCCTAAAAAAGAAGAGCTCCTTCAATGAGACTAAGACCATAGCTTTCATTGAAGAGTGTAGTGCAATCTTGCAAAATAAATATCCACCAAAACTTAAGGATCCTGGTAGTTACTCCATCCCTTGTACTATAGGCACATATACCATTGATAAGGCTCTTTGCGACCTAGGTGCTAGTGTAAGTGTCATGCCCTTTTCTATGTTTGAAAAACTCAACATGGGTGCTTTGAAATGCACAAATATTACTTTGCAAATGGCGGACCGTTCTCTAAAACAACCTATGGGTGTTTTAGAAGATGTGCCCGTCAAAGTTGGTAAGTTTTTCATTCCCGTTGACTTTCTAGTACTTGACATGGCCGAGGACTCTCAAATCCCGATCATTTTGGGAAGACCATTTTTGCACACCACTGGTGCAGTTTTCGATGTCAAGAATGGGAAGTTGACATTAGAGATAGGAGATGACAAGGTGACCTTTAGTAAAAATTCCACCATTAGGAGTCCCGTGTTAGAAGACTCATGTTATGTGCTTAACGTTGATGACTCTTTTGTTGTTTCTTCTATGCCTCGATCCTTACTGACGGATCCGCTGGAGGCACAAGTTAGTGTTGATTCTCTTGCAGGTGAACATACTAAAAGCACTACTGCTAAAAGTGCTAGAAGAGGCTATTCTCGGAAAAGCTTGGCTTGGATGGAGAATGTAAAGAACGCTATGAAGATGAGCTTGGATGATAGTGAGTTTAAAGATAAAGGATGATCAAAGAAAGAAATGGAGTCTAGCAAGACTTTTAAATTGCGCTTCTCGGGAGGCAACCCGTGTTCCTTTTCTTTTTGCATTTTTATTTTTTCCCTTTTTCGTTATTTGGATTTATTTTAATTTGCAGATGAAAGAGTTTTTGAAGAATCTATAAAGACCTTCCTTGTCAGGTCCAAAAGACTAGCTTGGGGGAGTCCACGCTGACTAGTAAGCTTCAATCTTCTTTCATTTTTCCTTTTCCCCATTAAGCATCTCATTGCATATTTTGTCTTTGTGCTCACATTGAGGACAATGTGATGTTTAGCTTGGGAGAGGGATTGCATTTTCCCATTTTGCATTTTAGTTTATCATTTTTCAAATTTTGAATAAAAGAAAGAGAAGATTTTTGAGAAAATTTAAAATTTCTGAACATCATTGAATGCTTTTTATGCTTTGCTTGCTTGTTTTCTATGCTATCATGTTACATTTCCCAAACTTAGAGCTTTAAAAAGATAATGATTCAATATTCATTGAATTGTGCATACATTGGGAAGTCTTGTACACAGTAGGCATGGGATGAATCTATAGATGAGTACGCTTGATCTTGACATTTGGCAAGTTACATATATTGTAAGGTAGAACCTCCTTAGACTGGTACATCCATACCCAGTCTCATCTAGATGTGTGTAGTTCTCCTTGTGATGTGTGTTATGTCAAAACGCATAAGTATGGTTCTCATTTCATTTCTATAAGCATTGCATTCATGATTCACTAAGATTTGAAGCCTTTTTCACTTTGAATTAACACCTCAAAATTAGCCTCTTCATACAAATGCTTCACAAGATAATAGCTACATACAAAAACTGCCTACCTTTTGAGCTAGTAGCTAGACTATGGTGTATGGGTGCTCTTTTGAGAAGATTTGTTCTTATATGACAAAGTGAATTTGGAAGAACGAAAATGTACAAGAAGTGATGTTATGTTCAGAAAAGAAAAAGAAAAAAAAATGAAAAAATCGGAAAAAAACGAAAAAAGAAAAGAAAAAAGAAATAAGAGAAGAAGTTGCGAGTATCTCCTAAGAAATGTCAAGTCAATATTCAGAAGGAGTTTACCCATGTGTTTCGTGTGTAATAAGCCAATCTGTTACTTCTGGCTTCGTTATTCGTCTTTTGGGAATTAATCGAAAGTTTGGATTGAGTATCCATTTATCATTGGTCAGTTGCTAGCTTATTCTAACCTTCACATGACCATAACTGTTTGTCCACCTTTCACCCATTTCCCAAAGCCTTCTTCTCATCTTTTCGGCTTCTTTTCTATGTGCATTGTGATCTTTGACTTGTGTTTTGAATTGTTTACCATATTAGATTGCGGACACATTGTCATAAGTTGTAGATAGGTGAGTGTCTCAAAAACATTTACACATAAAGAAATCACCTTTTACATACAATGAGTGTTCGAGTGTGCCGTGAGAGTCCATTTGTCAAAAAAATCATGCAAGAGCCGAAAATCTATAGTGAAATTCTTTGTGCTACGCCGTTATGTAAATCTCAGCCATGTTTATGTATCATTCTTGCCCACGTTGCTTTTGGGTTATGATTCATTATGTTTCCAAAGCTTTATGTTGAGATTTGTTTCTTGATGGTATAGTAGCCAATCCTTGCAACCTTGTCCTGGTATTGTTTGTTATATTTGCTTGAGGACAAGCAAAGGTTTAGCTTGGGGGAGTTTGATAAGTGAATATCTGTATGATTGTAACCCCCAGTTTAGCTCAGTTTTGTATGTCATTTATGCTTTGTTAAGCCATTTTATGAGCTAATATCGTCTTCTAGTCGAATTCCTGTGTTCTAACTTGTGTTGTAGGGAAAGTGACGTTTCTACGCCTTTTTTCTATATTCCCGAGCATTTGCCTAGAACCCGACGATTCGAAGAAGCAAGCTTGACCAAGTGAAAGGCATTTCAAGAAGGTTCACTAATTCGAAAGAGAGAAGAAGTAAAGACAGTTTCGTAGTTGTCGGAAGATCAATCAATTAGGCGAAGTCATCGCTTTACATCAAACCCTATCAACAAACCCGACTCAAGAGGTCAAGGGGGATGTTGGAAGTCAAGTCAAAGCAAAGGGAGATGAAACGACAGTCAAGAGCTTCCAGAAGACCACATACCCGATCGGGTAAGTGTGTACCCGATCGGGTAAGTGTGCTGATCCGAGCATGGCGGCTTCTTCTTCCCACTTTTGTCCTATGTGTTTAATGCCTGACCTCTTCTCCACGAAACCCTAATACTATAAATAGATGCTCTAGCCCCTCATATCATACCATCCACCTTTCTTACAATCCTCTTCTCTTCTTACATTTCCTCTTTAGATTAGGAGGAAGGGAGAACTAGTCTCTCTTCTCTCATTTTCTTCTTCTTTAGTCATTAGTTCTTAGTTTATTTCTGTCCTTTCCATATCAAAACATTAGCTTAGATTAATAAGAATTTCATCCATGTAATCTCCTTTATGTGGTTCAAGCGTTGTAATTGGTGGATCGTTTATTATGTGCAAGGATTTTCTATTATTTTTATCGCTTTCGTTCATGATCGTCATATAGGTATTTCTGTTTTATCCCTTGTTTAATGTTCTTATTGTTTTCCATTTGATTGTTATTCGCTTTACATATTATCTTAGATTCATTTAGTATCGTTATAATTGTTGTTTCATTTCCTAGATTGTCAATTAGCGTCGTTATTATCGCCACATAGAGAGTCTTATAATATTGTCAAAACCAACTAAACATGTCTATCGTTAATATCATTTTAGACTTAAACATTATCATGAGTAAGTAGTCACCTTTCTAGGGTGTAGGGTAGCCATGTTAGATTGACTAAAAGATGATAATTGGATAAAGAAATTATGCCTTTAAAACGTTGTGTCTATGCATGTTTGGATTGTAACGATAGTTAACAATTTCTGGCCGGAAATCATCGACTAAAATGGAATTCTTTTCCAAGGTAGACATACGAGAATTGAATAGACAAAGAATGACATGGTAGATTAAGACCTAGTAAATCGCCTAAAAAAAGCCTGCTAGACCATCTGATCTATGATTGTAATGAACACATCATTCTTACGAATTCACAATGAATTACTTGCATGTTCCAAATCCAATTTCATCAATATGTCAATCTACATGTGTGAACCTACTTCCCTAGATGCTTTTCATCACTTGCTTTATTGTTTTCATTTGTTTTTAGTTTGTTTTTATTTATGCTTTATATTAGTTTAGATATCAAAATCCCAAAACCCAGATTTTCGTTAGATAAAACCCAATTGCGAGACATTTCACATCTTATCGGAAACATCATCTCCCTGAGGATCGACCCCTACTTCCCTAATTACATTAATTTGTTATTAGCCTAGTCTGGGTAATTTATCTTTGTATTGGGTTTGCGACAGGCCCGATCACTAGTCGTCCCAACTGATTTGGCCTCTTTTGAAGTAAGCCTCGATAAGGAGCATTATGACGACATACCAAAAATTAAAATATTTTCGTTGGAGCGAAAAGATTGATGTACCATTGTTATGAGAAGACGTCACTAAAAATCAAAACGTTTTTGACTAAGTGTGACTTATTTATTTACTCTTCAGAAGAGACATTTGCAATGGTGAAAATGAGGATCAAAAGATAAAATTCATTTTGTCTTTAGCTACGGTGGTTTAAAAGGAGTTCGCAATCAAAATGCTACCGTATAAAAAAATGGAAACCCTTTCCACGATTTGAACGGATTTACAAGTTCATAGAAGGATAAAATATATGTCATTTGCGCGTATAAAATAAATCTCAACGGAAAATAAACATTCATTGCTTATATATAATTTACTTGAAAAAACAATTTTAAACAAGTCACTCATATAATGACCCCTCACGAAATTATATAAGTGATTCCAAGACACATCTTTAGACAAAAATAGTCATCGTATGCTACCTTTATCTAAAAAATGGTAAGTCATTACTTGACTAATTCTACCCTTAGAACTCTTGGTTGACGGATTTCAACTAAAGCCATCTCCTAGTCCCAAGATAACGCTTATCTCGTTGAGTCCAATCCAATTTTAGCTTGTGATCGTATCACCCTACTTACCCGAGGTAAAAAGGGACCCACGAGCGTGGTAGCCCTAATGAACACGGGGTTCATAGGTGCTTCAATTGGTAAGGCTAAATCTCAATTTTTTTTTTTAAGTTATGTGAGAGGTCTTGTCAATTTTGTTATTAATTCCCTATAAGCGAATTAAGTCGGTGAATTTTGAATAACTTTGAATTGACAATCGAGAAATAAAAATGCATGTTGGCGATTTTGGCATGTGCGGAAAAACATAAAGCAAGAAAATAATAAATCCTAGTATGGCCACCTAGCTAATCTAATTAACTAGTAGATTACAAAATCGGAAACCAACTCCTTGGCCCCTTGCCTCTTCATGGCACCGTCTTTTGGAACACCGACTTCGGGAATATCCGTCTTCATAATAATTAATTACAAAAAGATACAAATAAAATTCCTATTATACATTTGATCTAAAAATGAAATTAAATTATTACAAACGGCGATACGAGATCGCAAATAAAATTACACCCGAATCGGTATTCCCTTACATTACGGGTAATACCGATTAAAATAATCTAGGCCATACTAGGTACAACTTGCATTAAAAATTAAATAAATGACATTCATTCATTCAAAAATAACAACATAAATAAAATGCTATAAAAAATCATGCCAAAATCGCCCTTAACACTTATCATGCTCATTCTAGCTCGGTTTTATGAATTTTATCAAATTTTAACCATTAAAAATCAATCATCAACACTTAAATTGTATTTAAGCTTAAACTAATTATCTAAACTGATTTAGAACTCAAAATTAGTCCCCACTAACTTTCTTTGTATTTAATTAGTTCGAATTGATCGTATTTGCTAAATATAGAGGTTTAATCATAACATTTATGAAGTAAACCCAAAATAAAATATAAAACTCATAAAACTATGAAACCAAAAATTTTGTACATTCTGGAACATTTCCAGGAACTCTAAAAACCAGAAACACTTGCCCAAAATTTTGAATAAATTTTATGAACAAATAACTTAATATTCAACGGTTTTATCAAATAAAAACCATTAAATATAGTAAAATAGTGAAACAAATTATAAAATTTCACCAAGATGATATAAATCAGATTATAAAATGTAACAAAAATTTTTAAGAGCATAAAAGGACGTTTCAATTTTATGATCATAATAATCTCACTTTATTGACTTTTATCTTATAAAAATCAATCATCATGCAAAACTTAATTAAAAGTCACGAAATTTTACATACAGTATTTAAAACATGCATGTGAGATCATATCAAAATTTCATGGCCAGAATCAACATGCAACTATTTTTAGTTAACTTTTAACATAAAACATGCATATTAACATGATTTAAAGGCCATAAATCAAAATAAATAGCAAAGTAATCCATAAAATCACCAAATTAGACCACAACCATTTTGAGGTCAGTAGGTATGCATGCAAATCAAAAATTTTTTGCAAACCAATTTTTAACACAAATTTTCAATTTTTACCCAAGCTATCGTATAACTCGATTTTAATGCCTAAAATCGACATGCATGTTAGTAACCTCTGTCTGTCCATCTGTTTGAGGGTGGTAGGATGTGCTAATAAGTAGCTTTGTCCCTAGGAGCCTCCAGAGTGACCTCCAGAAGTGACTCATGAACTTAGTGTCTCTGTCAGACACAATGCTCCTTGGCACTCCATGCAGTTTAACTATTTCCTTGAAATAGAGTTCAGCTACCCCCATGGCATCTTCTGTCTTCTTACATGCAACAAAATGGGCCATTTTGCTGAACCTGTCCACTACCACCATTACTGAATCTTTGCCCCTTTGTGTCCTAGGCAGTGCTACTATGAAATCCATGCTGACATCCTCCCATGGTTTGTTTGGCACAGGTAGTGGGGTGTAGGGGCCTGCTTGGAACTGTGATTTGGCTAGTTGACATGGCTTACACCTCTTGATAGTGTCCTGCACATCACCCAGCATCTTGGGCCAATAGAACTGCTCATGTAAGATCTCATAGGCCTTGTGTAATCCAAAGTGGCCTCCAAGCCCATTGCAATGCACTTCCTTGACTAGCAATTCTCTGTAAGGACCCTTGGGTATACACAGCTTGTTTCCTTGGAAAAGGAACCCATTCTGTGTCAAGTATTTGCTTCCCTTCTTAAGCTTTCCCTCTGAATACACCTCCCATTCCTCCTTGAAGTCTGGATCTTCCATGTAGAGTTCCTTCATGAACTCAAAGCCTAGGACCCTTTGTTCCATGAATGTCAACATCAGAGATCTCCTAGAAAGAGCATCAGCCACTACATTATTCTTTCCCTCTATGTACTTGCTTGAAAAGGAGAAGGATTGCAGAAATTCCACCCACTTGGCATGCCTGGGATTGAGTTTGTGTTGGCCATTAATGAATTTCAAGGCCTCATGGTCTGAATGTAGCACAAAAGGCTTGGGTTTCAGGTAATGCCCCCAATGATTCAGGGCTCTTACTATGGCATAAAACTCTTTGTCATAGGTAGAGTAGTTCAGCCTAGCTCCACTTAGCTTCTCACTGAAATAGGCTATGGGTCTCTTCTCTTGCACCAGTACTGCTCCAACTCCCAACCCACTTGTTCAATATGAAGGCCTTATGGCCGGTCACCATAAGCCATATATGGCTCTTATTTTTCTTATTTTACTCACATGCAGAAGACTTTGAGTGTTGGTAGTAAATGTAATGATAATTGTGTCATAACAAGTCATTATCATGTGATGGAGTGTGGTAGTAGTAGAGAATAAACACTATTGTTCTCCACTTGAAAGATCCGGCCTCCACATGTGAAATGTGGTCCATTTTGATTTTTGATATTTGTCCTACAAATACTTATAATCATATGCTTAATTATCTTGTATAATTAAGTGTTAATTTGATCAAATAACAATTTTATAACTCAAACTAATAATCAATAT
>JAIUZE010014415.1:0-11839 GCA_022085475.1 Heliosperma pusillum | reverse complement strand
TTGCTTACAAGTTGGATTTGCCCTCGAATTTGGCTAAGGTTCATGATGTATTCCATGTTTCTCAATTGAGAAAGTATGTTAGTGATCCAAGCCATGTCTTTCAAAAGGAAATGCCCGAGCTTGAACCGAATTTGTCCTTTGAAGAGAAGCTGATTCGTATCCTAGACCGCAAGGAGAAGAAGTTGAGAAGTAAGGTGGTTCCTTTAGTGAAAATATTGTGGAGATGTGCTAATGTCGAAGAAGAGACTTGGGAAACGGAAGCTTCTATGCGTAGTAAGTTCGTCTTATTCTTCCCCTCTTAGCTTCCTCTATCCGTATTGATAATAAAATTTCCGTCTTTCTCGCTTTTAAAACTTTCCGTCTTTCTCAAGGTGAAGAATATTCATCTTTTATTAACTATTTGTAGGTGGTGACCTCCAAGATCCCGACAAAGACTATTTCTTAATTTAAGAGGACCTTGACGCGGAGTAAAGACGCATAAAGGTAACGGTGAAGGGTTACTCGATATCATTTACGTGTTTTAAATGCTTTTTATGTTAGAATTCGTATTTAGAATACGATTAGTAAACTTAGGATTTATGTTATTGATGATGATTATTGTTAGTTGATGATTGTTAATGATGAATATTGATTGTTGATAATTAATAGAAGTAGATTATGAGAATTGAAAATGATTGAACATTGAATTGTTGCTCACGGGTGAACTGGGGTTCCCAGCCGGGTGACCGGCCGCCGGTCTGCCCACCTGCTGGGAACACATCAGTAAGAAAGTTTGGTTTTTGTGTGTAGTGATTCTCCCGGCCGGGTGCCCGTCCGCCGGCCCCCAGACCGGCCTGGAACACACTGTATTTCCTTTGTGATTTTTTGTTTTGGCATGATGCGCATGCCGGGGTACCGGCCGCCGGTCGTCTGACCGGCCGGGAACACGGCTGTGTATATTTCTTATAATTTCTAAAACTCGTTATTTATAATAGTTTGCATGATTCGTTTTCCGTATAAACTTACGTAGTGACTTATAATATTGATGTTTTGAATATATGATATTTCATTAGATTGTATCACATGTTTTGTGACGGTTTTTGGTATGTCCCACTTTGAGTCGGTTTTTACAAATGTTACAGTTTGAGCACTATCTTGTTATGTGCTTTGTACTCTCATTCCCTTAGCTACCTCCACGTTCGTAAGGCTGGATTGTCGGAACGGGGAGGTATCCTACTGCTTAAATACATGTGTTAGTGGGCATACGACGACGTTGTTGGGAGGCGAACGCATTGCGTTGATCGACCCGGCCGTCAAATGTTGTGTACTTGTGAGGTGGTGTTATTTTCATGTAGCGTACCGCTTGTTATGAGGCTTGAGCTCTTTTCCGCCTCTTTCGTGAATTATTGACCGAATTTGGGGTACTCGGCGTCAATGATTGACCGAGTCTTGGATGCGAAATGTCATCGCATGTCGAATCGGAAATGGTTTATTCCGAGAGTCTGGCCAGGTTTAGACTAGGACCGGATATTTATATCGTCGTGCTCCAGGAGGAAATTCCGTCCACATATACGAATGAATTGAATCGTGTATTGCGTTCAGGGAAATGCTTATCTCTCGGATGCCTTTTAATCACTTACTTGCCATGTTCACGGTGCTAGTGCGTTTCATTTACCGTGAGAGATGTCGTCAGTGTGTCGTTATGTTTGGATGAATGATTATATGATTGATCATTGGATGACTTGGCTTGGTTTGTTTGTCGAGTCTCAATCTTATCAAACTTATACCGCTAACGGTAGATGTAAGCCCTAGTGAGCGTATTCGGTTGCCTAAGAGTGTCTTCCCGAGTCTTTGTATAACATGATGGATTCGGATTTGTATTCCATATGCTCTTATCATTATATATTGAATTACCTATCTATACTTATTGTATTTCACATTTATATCTATATATGCATGCTTCTACTTTTGTATTTCCTTTGATGTACGTTTAATGTGATATGGCTGGGAGAACCCGGAGTTACTCCCCACTGACTGTGGCGTTCATGTTTTTCATGGATGAACAGGTTGCTTGATTTGGATGGGTTTTTGCATATGCTATTTTGGGTTCGGGTGTGAGCTAGCGGGCGTTGTCCCTGGATTGAAACACCTCTAGACGATTTTATCTAGTTTGCTAAATACTTTGACATTTATAACATTTTGAGAGACTTCGTCTCTTTGTTGTATTTCGTACTTTAGTTTGTAATATTTGACACTCCTCATATACTTCTTCTTGCATGCCGGATATTTTTATCATCGTGCTACCAGGATGAAATTAGTCCACATATACGAAATGAATTGAATCGTGTATGCGTTCAGGGAAATGCTTATCTCGTGGATGCCTTTTAATCATACTTGCCATGTACACGGTGGTAGTGCGTTTCATTTACCGTGAGAGATGTCGTCATTGTGTCGTTATGTTTGGATGAATGATTATATGATTGATCATTGGATGACTTGGCATGGTTTTATTTGTCGAGTCTCAATCTTATGAAACTTATACCGCTAACGGTGAGATGTAAGCCCTAGTGAGCATATTCGGTTGCCTACGAGTGTCTTTCCCGAGTCTTTGTATAACATGATGGATTCGGATTTGTATTCCATATGCTCTTATCATTATATATTGAATTGCCTATCTATCCTTATCGTATTTCACATGTATATCTATATATGAATGCTTCTACTTTTGTATTTCCTTTTATGTACGTTTAATTTGATATGGCTGGGAGAACCCGGAGTTACTCCCCACTGACTGTGGCGTTCATGTTTTTCATGGATGAACAGGTTGCTTGATTTGGATGGCTTTTTGCATATGCTATTTTGGGTTCAGGTGTGGTCTAGCGGGCGTTGTCCCTGGATTGAAACACCTCTAGACGATTTTAGCTAGTTTGCTAAATACTTTGACATTTATAACATTTTGAGAGACTTCGTCTCTTTGTTGTATTTCGTACTTTAGTTTGTAATATTTGACACTCCTCGTATACTTCTTCTTGCATGTATAAAAGTTTTTAAAATACTGTATTTCCGCAAATTAATTCACATGCTTGTATGTTTTTATTTTCCGCATTCGCGAGGGTTGTCACACACATAATTCAAATAATAAGAAAATGACAAGTATGAGCAGTTGGTACTCTTATAGAGTAAAGAAATTTGTATGTCCCTAAAGTGACATAGATATATGAATGATAATAGATGGCCAGTGTAGAGAAGAAATGGTACCCTATGTATTCAGATATCACTTATCAGTACTAAAAATATCAAGAGATGTTGAAATTATATCGATATGGTTATGAAACCGATATGCATTTGCGCGCGGAGTTTAATGGACTAAAAAATGGGGATATTATATGTAAGTCCTAATTTTGATTGTCGACATATAATATTTGATTATAATGAGCTCATGGACCTGAAGTCCATATATTGACCTGAAGTCAATTGAAATTATGAATATTAGAAAAGATACTGTATAGTTTGTATTTTGGGTCATCATCATGTGCATGTAGTTATTAAATCATCATTGCATTTTTTTTTGTGGTGCAAATGTAAGTATGATTAATGAGGCCCATGACCAAGCAATACATCATCCTTTACAGACCAATTACAATCAACCAGGAATTAACATTACAATCAAAGATGGGAAACAAGCTATAATTACATTAGTTCCTTACTCCTACACCAATTATACTATTCCTGTTTTATCTTCCCTAGGTCCAATTACATCAAACGAATTTTAGCCTGGCACCTGATTTTATGGAGTAGCTTCTCAGGCCCGGTAACAAAAGAGTCCACTCTGCACTTGTTTCTGCTCATCCATATGCCATAGTAGACGGCAGCCACTAGAGACCAATATACTTTCCTGATAAAACCAGATAGCTTCCTCATTCTGATCAATGCTGCTAGTGTATGACCTCATTTGGGATAAATATGAGTCTCTTCATCCAAGTATTCATAGCATTTCTTTGCATAGTAGCATTCCTGAAAGAGATGATGGTGATCTTCAATAGTAGTCTCACATAAATAGCAATTAGTACTTCCTGCAAAACCCATTCTCTGCATTCTATCAAGAGTTATTAGTAATCTTTCTCTATTAGCCAACCAATAAATGAAGTTATGCTTTGGTATATTCATTCTATTCCAAACACTACAGCACCAGGGATATCTTGTGTTTGTTCTCCAGTCAGTCACTTATACCCTTTCATGATAGTATAGTTATCAGCATCTTCCTGCCATTCCCCTGCTAAGAACCCATCTTTGAGAGTTTCCTTGACTGCACAAATCTTCCTCTAAGCCCTTGAACTCGAGCTACTAGGAACATAAGTGAGCCAATTCCTCCCTTTCAGATAAATATTATCTATCCATTTTATCCAAAGATGATCTTTCTTTAGAAGAATCCACCAAGCAAGCTTGCCCAAAGCAGCAACATTCCACATTTTACTATAAAAAAGACCCAAACCTCCACTCTCTTTACTCTTACATAGGATATTCCAGGACACTAGAGGTGCTTTAGAATAGGTATCCTCCCCTTCCCAGAGAAAATTCCTAAAAAGTGCCTTCAATTTATCAAGAACCCCCATAGGATAAATAAAGATTTGTGCCCAGTAGGTTTGAATAGTACTCAACACAAATTTTACCAAGGTAAGTCTACTAGTATAGGAGATTTTCCTCTTATTCCAACCTTTAATTCTAGCAGTCATCTTTTCTACCAGCACATTAAAATCATTCTTGGACAATCTTTTATAAGAAATGTTCACTCCAAGATACTTAAAAGGTAAACTTCCCCTAGTGAAACCAGTATTAGCCAGAATGAACTCCTTAGTCTCCTTATCCACCCCTTTAATAATAAGATCAGACTTATCAGTATTAATCTGTAATCCAGAAGCCTTGGAAAAGCTACTGAATCCCTCAACAATCATAAAACTAGACTTAATGTCTCCCTTACAAAAGATGAGTAAGTCATCAGTAAACATCAAGGCCTTTACAGAGATGATGGTACTTAAAACCAGACATTTATCAATCACATTTAAGATTCTACTCAGGTATTCCATACAAAGAGTAAAAAGGAGAGGGGAGAGGGGTCCCCTTGCCTCAGACCTCTCTTTCCCTGGAAATAGCCATGAGAGATGCCATTTAACACAATAGAAATAGGAAGTGGTAGTAATACACTGATGTATCAGCTGTATAAAACTATTAGGAAAATTCATACTCTTAAGCACTCTCATAACAAAAATCCATTCAATAGAGTCATAAGCTTTCCTAAGATCTACCTTGATCAGACATCTAGATGAAGAGTTTTTCTTATTATAAAGTCTAACCAAATCTTGACTGATAAGGATATTTCCCAAGATACTCCTTCCTTTGATGAAGGCAGATTGGGAAGGACTGACAATACCAGGGAGAACTTTAGAGAGTCTATCACATAATATTTTAGAGATGATTTTATAAAGTGTGTTATAACAAGCTATAGGTATGAAGTCCTTAATAGTCACATGATTCTTCTTCTTAGGAATCAGCACCACATTAGTAGCATTGAGCTGTTTAAGCATCTTACCTGACTTGAAGAAATCTCTCACTGCCATGCAGATGTCCTCACGAATAATCCCCTAGCTAGTCTTAAAGAAGCAGCTAGAATAACCATCAGGACCAGGGCTCTTCTCCTCAGGTATAGAGTCTTCAATCCTCTTAATTTCATCATCAGAGGGAATAAGACAAAGACCCTCTCAATCCTCCTGCATAACTCTAGGTCCTTCCCTCATGATATTAGGAAAAAAAATCAGAAGTATCATCACAGGATCCCAATAAACCCTGATATTAGTCCTCAAAAGCCTTTTGGATGTCCTCAGGTTCATCATAAGTAACTCCATTTATGCCCTCAAATCTGAACACCTTATTCTGTATTTGCCTTTGTTTAATAAGCTTAAGGAACATAGCAGTATTGGTGTCACCATCCTTGGCCCATTGACATTTAGCTTTTTGCCTAAGATAGTCCTCTTTTGCCTTTGCAAGCATTTTATAGATGACCCTAGTTTGGAGCTCCTTATCCATGAGATCAAAATTAGAAGGATCATGTTGAAGTTCTTTCTGACAGCTCACCATCATTTCATATGCCACATCAGCATTCCTCTCTATATCAGAGAACAACTCCTTATTCAAAACTTTGAGAAGAGGTTTAAGCTGTTTCAACTTAGAAACCACTCTAAACATTAGGGATCGTCCCATAATCTGTTTAGACCAACCTAATCTCACTAGCTCCTGATAATCAGCAACCTTACTCCACATGTTAAAAAATTTGAAAGGCTTCTTTTTAATAGGAAACACACCTCCATCCTCAATCACGGAAGGACAATGATCATAATCTCCTTCAGGACCATAATATGCATATGCATTAGGTCTAAAGTTAAGCCATCCATCATTTACCAGGATCCTATCAATCTTACTAAACACTCTAGTCCCACTAGGTTGTTTATTGTTCCAAGTGAAAAAAGCCCCCAAAGTCTTAATATCACACAGATCACACTTATTAATAGCGTTCTGGAAAGGCACTGTCTCAGAATCCTTAACAGGCAGACCTATCTTCTCACTAGCATTTAGCACATTATAAAAATCCCCTAAAATGATCCAAGACTTCATATGGTTAATTCTAACTAAATCATTCCAAAGGGGAACTCTCTCCTCAACTTTGTTAAAACCATACACAAAAGTAGAATAGAATGCCCTATTATCACTCAACTGCTTAACCTTAAGGAGAATAAACTGAGAAGACATCTCTAACACATCCACCTTAACCCTCTGGTTCCTCCGTAAACCCAAATTCTGCCTCCATCATGATGAATATTATTAGTAACATAGGACCAACCACTACACACATTGCCAGCTACTTTATTTAAACATAAGGATTTCACCCTTGTATCAAGGAGCCCAAATATCTCCACATAAACCTGATGAAGATACCATTTGATATATTTTTGTTTAAGCTCATTATTTAGGCCCCTAATATTCCACACTCCAATTCTAATCATGATGAGATGGGGGATTCCCATCCCCACCACCTCTATCAACCATTGCAGTTCCTTTCCCCAATGCACTATTCAATTGCAGCACAAAACCACTTTGTTGTCCTTCAGGTATCCTAATCTCATGCCCGGTGAGTCGAGTAATAACCCTAGCAGGAGTGAATAAGAAACCATAATTCAGAGTGACTGGAGTATTAGCTTGGGTAGCCAGCTCCTTGTCCTTCTCTTTCATTATAGTCATATGTTAACTTATATCACCTAGACACTTCTGCAATCTTAGAAACTCATGCTGATCACTCACATTCATAGGGGCTTCCTTCCTTCTCCATACTTGCTTTTGAATTCTTAGTACTGAGATTGATTTGGAAGATACATGAATCCTATTCTTCCTGCAAACCTCCAAACAGTGTCCCATACCTTTGCAATTATGACAAGTAATTGGGATCCAATCATATTCCACTACCAAAATTATCTCTTGTCCTTTCTCATCCTCAAACACAACCTGTTTAGGAAAATGTTGATCAACCTCAACCTCAACTAGAACCTTTGCAAAACCTAACAAGGTTCTCATCTTAGTAATGTCATCAATTCTTTGAAATTTACCAATTAACGAAGCCAATTTCTCCAAACACTTATCCCCCCAAAACTTCAAATCAAGTCCAATAAATTTGATCCAAATAGGAACAGCTTTAACAGATACCTTAGACATTTTCACATTGGGATCCCATGGTCTTAAAATGACTGGTTTACCATCAAGTAACATGATGCCCTTATTTAAGACCAACTACTGGTGCTCCAATTCCTCAAATCGAATCACAAATAAACCATTAGGCAAGAATGAAACTTTAGAAACTGCATAATACACAAGAGTCCTTCTAATAAAACCTTCTAAAACCATACGAGGATGATTTGCCCCCATAACATACCCATAAACTGCAGAAGACCAATATTTGATCTCATCTTGAACATCATCCATCGTAAGTTTAAGAGTATTACCTTTAGGTGAAAATTCAACTGTCTCACTTTCTTCAATTGATTCCAATTTATCATCCCGAGCACGATTCAACTCTTGTTTCTTCTTTTTCAACATGAACTCCTGCCATTGTCCTTCCTGTTCATCATCATTCATTCCTGGCCTTAGAGAACACTCTTGGAGTCATTGATGAACTGCCTCCCTATCTATTAGAACTTCAGTTCCTTGATTATCCATCGTATTTGTTTGAATATTGTTAATCACAGTACCAGTTTTACTATTTGTGTTTGTATTAATTAAAGAAGTATTATTAGTATTTGTGTTTATATTAATAGATGTACTATTATTTTTACTGTTTAATTTTGTAGAAACTTGAGAATGATTGTTAGACTTGTTTTTGGCCATTGCACAAAAACCAAGAACCCTTGAAAATTAGGACAACTTCTCTCTAACTTTCTCTCTCATCATTCTCTCTCTAACTTCTTACTCAGCTTTGCTGACGTCCTTAATGTTTGAGATAGAGTTGAAAGTACAGCTGGAGTCCTTAGGAGTCCAATGTGTTAATTGCTTCCGCTGTTGTATTGTAATGTGTAGATTTGTTATGGCTGTACTTTAAAATTTTGTATATTGATTATAACATCTCTGTATTTTCGGCAAGTTTTGTATACAAATATTAGTGTTACTTTAGCCGAAATTCAGGGGTGTTACACTTCCAGTTTTGAACTGGTCGACGAGGTTAGAATTAAGAATCGTGGGTAGATAGAGTGAATGCAACGTGGCATATGTGATGCATAGTAAGTGTGGTTACGAGCATGAAAGGTGATGCATTATGAACTTATGATTCGTATGTGATAATGCTATGGCGAAATCGGAAAGAAATTTTGTGAACGTTGGTAAAAGAATATGGGAGGTGGATGTGGAGGAGGATAATGAGCAAATAGAGAATCAAGTGATTAAATTGTAACTAAATTGGAATTTGGGCAAATGATATTCGCATGCATGGAAGTGATGATTATACGATGGAACCTATGATAGATGATTATATTGGCATGTAAATAAGAAAATTCTTGTTAGAGTATGCTGGTGTATGTCTAAATTTTGCGTAAAAGTTGTCGTGGCATGAATAATAAGCGAAAAAGGTAAAAGCTGAGGCTAGGTCTACCGACCTATCATAGGGGTCGATACACCTATGTCAGTTTGGTGTAGATTGCGTATTTTGAGCTTGGGTAAACAAATCTGGCTAATGGGTCGATCAACCACTATTGGGTCGAGCGACATGTAGCCTGGGTCGACCAACCCATGTCGAAAATTATGGACAAAACGTCTGTCGAGCAGGAAATTGTGAGAGGTCGAGCGACCTGGCTCATGGGTGGATCGACCCACAATGTTATTTTTGCGTTTTTCTTCTTTGATATGTATTCGATGTAAGACTAAGATATATACTTTGTGCCATGAGAATATATGTACATTGTTAAAATGTTTGCATGATGCGTCTATTACGCAAGTTGGAAGGAATATGGTTACGAATGCTTATAAGCAAAATACTTGTGTATGTTAATGTTCTATAGAACAAAAGAATGCCTTTAAAGAAAGCCTATGTTGAAGCCAATATGTTTAACAAAGAGGTAGAAAGACTGCTAGAGATGAATGTTGTACTTATTGGAGCATTGCAAAACTCGACTAAGAAGGAGACGGTGGTAGATTTTTAATCTCCCCACACTTAAACTTTAGTCGTGCTCGAGTAAGCTCAATAAACTAAACTAAGTACCCGTAATGTAAAAATAAACAAATAACAAAAACGCTTTATTATAAAAGCCGAATCGGGTTTAGCTTCACCCGTAGCCCTTTCAACTCACAACGAAATACTTGTGAGAAAGAAGTATCTCCTTGTAAGGCAAGTAGGGTCTTGCCAAAATTGCGATACAACCATTCATTAAGCACAAACACGATAGAAATGGTCATTTCTTGTCAAAATACGTCACCTCCCTCACCAAGGCAACAAAACAGCTCCTTATTCAATAATCAAGATTCTAAAATCCAAGTAAAACATAAAGGATAGAATTAAAACACTTGACAAGTTTCATAATCTTATTGTACATCCCTTAACTTTTAACCTCCGTAAGTAAGTTAGCGTGCAAGGCAGAAATGGATTGAAATTAACATGGTGTTAGAAATCGGAGTGATACATAATGTCGCTCCCCTCAACAAATAAAGGGCTCGTATCGTCCCGCTTCAACTTGGTGACAAAGAAGAGACTAAATTTATTTGAGATTTTGGATAATTAAGTTCAAAATAACCATGCTCACTTATATGACATAACAAACTCTTTATTTTCTTTTTGTTTTTCTCTTCTTTTTTCATCTCTTTTTCTTTTTGAGATATACTCTCTTTCTTTCTTTTTTTGAATTTTTGATTATTTGACATTATTGTAACATGAGAAATGATTATTTTCTTGGTTTTGTTAGTTGAATGTAAATGTGAGCAAAAGAAAGTCTTTTCTTTTCTTTTTGTGTTTTCATTTTTTGTTTTGAACTCGTCACCTTTAAGACATGAGAAACGGTAACAAGTTTGGGAACATTTTTTGTGTTTTGTGGGGTAAAATCACCAAGCGGAATCGGTCACCATAGGACAAGACGAACAAAAGAAACATCACACCATGAGATGAATCAAGGTGGTAAATGAATACACCCTAAAACAGTTATAAGTAAAAGATTAATTGATAGACAATACTAAAATGAAACAAAAAGTGTTTTTAAACAATTCTTTTCATTAAAGTTGAAAACTAGAAAAACGACTAAATTCTTAGGAACTGTAAAACTTTTAATGGGTTCTTCAAAGTTTTACGAATTTTCAAAATAGAAGCATAAAAAACCACAAATAAACCAAAACACGATACTACTAACACAAGAAACATAAACTAAACTACACTAACACAAAACCAACAACAAAACACTGCCAAACACACTCCAATTCACAGCACATATCTACAAGGAGCAACACTACCAACATCCATACACAATCCAACAAATTGCAACCAACAACACAAATCCTGTGACACCCTCAAATTTGCGGAAAGAAAAAAAAATTATTTAAATACATAAAAGATACGAATATATAACGAAGGTGTCATTACATAATAAAAAGGTTCGTTACAAAACGAAATAATATTCTACAAAATAAATCTACAAGACGGGAGACATATCTCCCGTATAAATACGGAAATAAAAGTGTGTACAATAATATACAAACTATGAACCGAATATAGGTCCAAGGTAAATACTTCGCTCGCTAGCGCGTCCATGTACCCCAAATATGCAACACCACCTGTTCGACCGCATTAAATATAAACACGGAAGCCACAGTCAGTGGGGAGTAACTCCGAGTTCTCCCAGCCACGAAATGTCGAGTTTAATGAAACATGAAAAACATAAAAGCAATGGATATAGAAAAGACAAAACCTTAACATATATGATATGCTTTTCATGTTATGAAACAATTAACTAACATATAACCTATCATATGAAAGCTATAATGTGAATCCGATAATAAACTATAACAAGAGGTAGGGAAGCTGGTATGCTAGCTCAGAGGTTACCATGTAACATGGCCATGATACACTCAAACCCTAATCAACACGTAATCATGTGAATCAGTTAACAACTGGTAATCCAAACTCTATCAATCCTAGCCGGCTTGCATCTCACCTTCTAGAACTCATAGAATCAGACAAACATGAAAGACCAATACCTCTACAAACAGGCAATATAGTCTTAGTCCGTCAATAGTCGCACTTCTGTAAATACGAGGATATACCAAAGTGAGGAAAAACATCCTAGTC
>JAIUZE010014412.1:0-11722 GCA_022085475.1 Heliosperma pusillum | reverse complement strand
TCGTAGTTAAATTGGATATCATTTAAGTCAATCGGGTTTTGGTATGATATATTAATTCACATGTTAGAAGTTTTATTAAATAACATGTAATGAATATGTTGATTTCTATGTTTAAGTCTATGTGATAAAGACTCTGCTTCTAGCCGGTTTGATCCAACGGGTTTGGTCAAACTAAGATCTAGTCAGCCTCGATTTGACTGATGACCCGTCGCGGGACTCGGGTCGGGGATTTGTCTTCAAGTAAAGTTGTATTTAATTAATGAAATAGCCTTAGTAGATATGAGGCGATATGTTATTTGAGTATGATTCTTATGTAATTAGTCACATGATAGGATGTGGTTCCTGTGACGGTTTGATTGTATGATATATGTCGTGTTGACTAAGTACCCATAGAGAATTATGAATATATGGCGTCTTGACCATTCTAATTCTACATGAGTAGCTTGGACCATGACATTAGATAGGCCAGAGTACTTTCTTAACGAGTATATGTTCACATGATGATAGCTTTTTGTGTCGCGGCTTGGGGGTTTATATCCAAGTCGGGGGGCAGGCATGCCTAGTTCACTTTGGAAATGGAGCCAGCTTAAGTACTAGCCATCTCGTTAGGGGGGCGCTAGTAGAGTTTCTCACCTAAGACGGTTTATGTACAGGGACGGGGAAGGAATAGCTGTGTCGCCTAGGTCTGATCCAGTTAGGACTAGGATGTTTTCCTACCTTGTGGTATAGCATCGAGTTACAGAAGTAGACTATCGCCGTCCTAAGAACTTATGTCTGTTTATAGAAGTATCAGTCTTTCATGTTTGTATGATTCTATGAGTTCTAGAAGGTGAGATGCAAGCCGGCTAGGATTGATAGAGTTTGGATTCCCGTTTGTTAACTGATTCACATGATTATGTGTTGATTAGGGTTTGAGTGTATCAGGGCCATGTTACAGGGTAACCGCTGAGCCAGCATACCAGCTTCCCTACCTCGAGTTATATTTTAGTAACAGATTCACATGATAGCTTTCATATGATAGGTTATATGTTAGTTATTTGTTTCATAACATGAAAAGCATATCCTATATGTTTAAGTTTTGTATTTCCCATATACATTGCTTTTATGTTATTCATGTTTAATTAAACTCGACATTTCGTGGCTGGGAGAACTCGGAGTTACTCCCCACTGACTGTGGCTTCCGTGTTTATATTTAATGCGGTCGAACAGGTGGTGAATGCATACTTGGGGTACATTGACGAGCTAGCGAGCGAAGTATTTACTTTGGACCTATAGTCGGTTCTTAGATTGTATATTATTATACACTCTTTTTATTTCTGTACTTATACGGGAGATATGTCTCCCGTCTTGTATAATTTATTTTGTATAATATTATTTCGTTTTGTAATGACCCTTTTTATTTATGACACCTTCATTATGTATTTAAATTATTTTTTTTTCTTTTCCGCAAATTTGAGGGTGTCACATATATTTTTTTATTGTTACAGTTTTACTGCACTCTTAATTGTAAACGAATAACGGACCCTTGACCGAAGTATTTAGGTGGTTGTTTTGTTAGTTAGATTAATGGTTAGAATAACCCACTTTGTCTATCCCCTAAAAATGCAGTTTTACTCCTTGGTTATTTGGTTTAGAAGCGTATTAATTCCTCCTTGCTTCACGACTTAGGTTCAGGTCGCGTTACAACAGTATAATCTTGGAATCATGCAATATATTATTCACGGCTATAAATTTTTAGTTCAAGATGATTATCAAGTTCTATAAATCTAGATCCAAACCGAAGTTTGAGATGCACGTTTGATTAGAATTCTCATAACAATCTACGTAAACACACGTTTATTAAAATTTATATTTTAACTCAAATCACCCAACCAAAGTTTTTTAAGATCAATAAATTCTTATTAGTTTTTTTTGGTATATACGATGCTTATAAATGACACGTCGTTTTATGTCACACACTATTTAAAACAAGAGTATCAAGGAGGCAAGTCAAGGTCAGTCCGCTGGACGGTGTGACAAGAAATTAGAAAAGTCAGCTAGGTCTAATGTGCAATGTGTCACAAATTGGGTTTGAAAAGGGTTGAACTAAGCTAGGCGGAAACAATAAACAAAAAATAAGCCAAGAAAATTATAAGAAATCAAGAAGAAAGACTAGGGAGCATGAGTTCATATGGGGTAGACTAAGGGCTACATGATAACTATCTTAGATTAGTCATTGAGTTGACTTGGACTATGGGACGAGACTCTCGATCTTACGCCCTATGTGACAACCCTCGCGAATGCGAAAATATAAAACATACAAGCATGTGAATTATATAGCGGAAATATGAAGTTTTTAAAACTTGTATACATGCAAGAAGAAGTATACGAGGAGTGTCAAATATTACAAACCAAAGTATGAAACAAACTACAACAAGAGACGAAGTCTCTCCAAATGTTAACAAAGTAAAAGTGTTTAGCAAACAAGCTAAAATCGTCTAGAGGTGTTTCATCCAGGGACAACGCCCGCTAGCTCACACCTGAACCCAAAATATCATAACAAAAAGCCATCCAAATCAAGCAACCTGTTCATCCATGAAAAACATGAATGCCACAGTCAGTGGGGAGTAACTCCGGGTTCTCCCAGCCATATCACATTAAACGTACATAAAAGGAAATACAAAAGTTGAAGCATGCATATATAGATATACATGTGAAATACGATAAGGATAGATAGGCAATTCAATATATAATGATAAGAGCATATGGAATAAAAATCCGAATCCATCATGTTATACAAAGACTCGGGGAAGACACTCTTAGGCAACCGAATACGCTCACTAGGGCTTGCATCTCACCGTTAGCGGTATAAGTTTGATAAGATTGAGACTCGGCAAACAAACCATGCCAAGTCATGCAATGATCATGAATAATCAATCATGTAATCACGCATCCAAACACAACGACATAACGACGACATCTCTCACGGTAAATGAAATGCACTAGCACCGTGTACATGGCAAGTATGATTAAAAGGCATCCACGAGATAAGCATTTCCCTGAACGCATATACGATTCAATTCATTTCGTATATGTGGACTAATTTCCTCCGGTAGAACGACGATATAAATATCCGATCCTAGTCTAAATATGGCCAGAATCCCGAAATCACATTTTCCGGTTCGACATGCGATAAACGTTTCGCATCCAAGACCGTCACTCATGACACCGAGTACCCAAATTCGGTCGATAATTCACGAAGAAAGAGGCGGAAGGAAAAGGGAGGAAAAAAGAGACAAGCATCATAACAAGCGGTACGCTACATGAAAATAACACCCACTCGCAAGTACACAACATTTGACGGCCGGGTCGATCAACGCATAGCGTTCGCCTCCCAACAACGTCGTCGTTGCCCACTAACACATGCAATTAAGTAGTAGGATACATCCCCGTTCCGACATTCCAGCCTTACAAATGTGGAGGTAGCCAAGGGAATGAGAGTACAAAGCACATAACAAAATAGTGCTCAAACCGTAACATTTGTAAAAACCGACTCAAAGTGGGACATACCAAAAACCGTCACAAAACATGAGAATAGGGAATTATATAAATTAACTATGATAAAAATGAATCAATACATGATACATAAGCATTAGAACAAGTTTATGAAGCATAATAAATAAGAACATAGATCACCTCTCCAAAACAACAAGTTTGGAAACTAACTAAAACAAGGGTCCACTTCAAACGGTCATAACTAGAGTTCTAGAAATGAAAATGCAGAAATTTTAAAAGGAGGTGATAGCTTATCCTCTTACGGTTCCAACGGGATGTCACAAGCCTAAAACAAGCAAGTAACGAAGGAGATATGATCATTTTACGAAAAGGGGTTAGTGCAGGAAAACTGCACAAGTCACGACCGTGACTTGTATTTCACGCCCGTGAAACTCTCTGTTACGCAAGGGCAATTGATCAGCCACTATTTCACGCTCGTGACTTGAGTTTCACGACCGTGACTTGGGTAAAGACAACTCCAATTTGTTCTAAACTCAACCATCATCAACTATTATCATAAATCATCACTTCTCATATCAATTCTCATATCAATTCTCAACAAACAACAAGTATCATCATCAACAATCATCAACTAACAACAACCATCATCAATAACATGAATCCTAAGCTTTCTAATCATATTCTAAATACGAATTCTCACATAGAAGCATGTAAAACACGTAAATGATATCGAGTAACCCTTCACCGTTACCTTTTCGAGTCTTTAATCGATTTCTAGAAAGTCTCCACCGACAATTAGATAACAAAAGATGAATATCATTCACCTTGAGAAAGACGGATAATTTAAAAAGTGAGAAAGACGGTAATTTTATTACCAATACGGATAGAGGAAGATGAGAGGGGAAGAATAAGACGAACTTACGTGAATTTGAGCAAGAAACGAGCGAGTTATGACGAATCTAAGCTTGGATGATTATGGAAGCTAGGTTTTGATTTGGGTTTCTTAGTGATGAAGTAATGTTGAGTTGTGAGAATGAAATAGGTTAGGAGTAGTATGAGATGTGTAAGGGAAAAAAGTCAACAAAAGTCAAAGACGACTTAAGACGGGTTTTACTTGAAATCTCGCGGAAATTCCAAATACGAACTCGGAAATTCTAAATTCGACTCGGAAAATTAAATTCTAAATTAAAACTAAATTTCGTTGAAAAGTATCCGTAAAATATTTTACTTATAAAAATAGGGTACATTTGCGGGTGTTGCACCCTACCTATGTCGAATGAGCTAGCTCTCACGTACACTTACCTCTCCTGCCAACATAATACAAGTCCTTGCCATCCTAAGACTCTTAATCTAATAGAAGGACACTAACGCACAATAAAACATGCAAAAGCTAATTCACACATTTCATCAAACACCACGAATGCATTAATTGAAAAAATAACTCAATGATTAAATTAAGACAAGTTAATCATGCATTTAACCCAAATCATTCCCCATAACCCCCAATCAATCCTAGCTAATATACTACTCATTAATCAGGGAGATTAAGAAGAAAAAACATCAACATAATTATAAGATACGGTAAACACGACGACTAATGAAAGTTATTCACAAAAGTTTAAGAGAGATTTAGGATTGTACCTGTTGGACCAATTTCATAGTTTTGATAATGACATGTGTTTACGTAATAATATGTTTTACTTGATATATCATATGCGTGTAATTGTGTGCTTTAGTCTTATTATAGCTAGCAACAATTATGAGAAGAAAGATCAAAGTTAGGCATAACTTTGATAAAGTCTGTGAGACAAAGTTATGACAACTTCAGGAATAACTTTGGAAGTGAACATGAAAGTTATAGCTAACCAGGCATAACTTTAAAGAAAATCGCTTCAAGCAAGATCTACATAAAACTACACAAGACTCGAGATGGAGGGTCTTTGTGATCAAGATGAAGAGATGATCCGTATACTGACGATCTTTGTGAAGATTAGATAGTATAGGTCGTCATTCGGTAACTATTCCATTCGAGAGATTTTATGTTCAAAAGTTATAGCTTTAGCCTATGATTTTGAATGATAAAATATTGATGCATGATTTTGGAAATAAAATGTTTTGAAATGTTTTCAAAAGTGAAAGAGTATTTTTATATTTATCAAAAGTTTTATTTGAGAATATATTTATGAGATTCTATTGGTTAGTAATACAACTTATGGGTTGTCATGCTACCTAGGGGTTCTAATATATTCTATCTCAATTTGTTGTTAACCTAATTAGCCCACCTAGTGTTTGAGCCACCTAGGGTTTCGTGAAACCTAGTGTTTGTGCCACCTAGGGATGCGTGCCTCCTAGGGTTTCGTGAGCTAGGAATTTCGGCCTCCATAGGTTGCTTTCCTTGTTTACCTAATCTAGGATTCTACTATATCTTTACAACAATATTTTGAGATATTAAGATAAATATATTTCTATAAGATAAATCATATGATTGCAGTTAAACGTATCTTGAGATATTTAATTGGTACATCTAATTTATATTTGTGGTATCCACTTGAGTGCAATTTCGATCTAGTAGGATATTCAGACGCAGATTATGCTGGATGTTCCCTAGATAGAAAAAGTACATTTGGATTTGCTACGTTTGTTGGACCTTGCATAATTACTTGGGGCTCAAAGAAGCAAAACTCGGTGGCGTTGTCTACTGCAGAAGCCGAATACATCGCTGCAGGACTGGTATGTTCTCAACTACTTTGGTTAAAGCAACAACTATGTGATTACGGTGTTAATGTTGGTTGTATGCCTGCTTTCTGTGATAATACGAGTGCTATTATTATTTCCAAAAATCCAGCTCAGCATTCTCGTACTAAGCATATAGACATTAGACATCATTTTTTGCGTGACCATGTAGAAAAGGGCAACATTAAACTCGAATTTTGTAGTACTGACAATCAATGGGCTGACATTTTAACAAAGGCGTTAGCGAGAAGACGTTTTCAGATTTTGCGGTTGGAAATTGGTTTAATCAGTAGCAATTAAATTCGTCATATTTATTTTGTGAACCTGCGTGTCTGGCTAGAATAAGACGAGATTGTATGACTGTGTCCGCATATTTCATTGCTAGTATATTTGTGTTTAATATTATATATTTTACGTGAGTATCTTGCATATTAAGTGTTTTATGGAAATTGAATTATGAACCACATATTTGCCAAAAACCTATCTTATTCACTTTCCTAATTGAACCAAAATTCTACCCAAGTATCCTATTTGGCCGAAATTCTCAACATAAATCACCTTACCATATCTTTTTACTTACCAAATTCTATCCTTACCATATCCCAAAAATTAACTACCCAAGATTCCCTTTCCTACCAAAATTCAAAAAAAAAAAAAAAAAAAAAAGGAAAGTAGTCTACTCTAAGCCGGCACACCCATGTGAATAGTACAAAAGTACTCTTCCCAATTTTTACAACTCATTATTACCTTTCACTTTCACCACACAAACACTTCACCCAATTTTAACTCCTTCTCTCTCCCTTTCACGGCACCCCTACCACAACAACAAAAATTTAACCATCAATTTTTCAAGCTTCATCCATGGCTTCCACAAGGTCAAAAATCTCCAAAAACCCAAACCCCAAAACTCCTAAGCCTAGTATGCCCAAAAATACCTCTCCTACTCTCACACAAAAATCACCCACCATAAACCAAACCGAGTCCGGTGCGGGTCTTGAGGGTACAAAAAGAAGAAGGTTAAATAAGGGCAAAGCCAGAGTCCAAGAAGAAGCTACAACCGAAACTGTTGACATGATTCCCGAGGTGATTACACGGGTTACATTCCGTGATTTTTCGCCTCAAGAAACATCTTCCGGGCTTGATAAACTCCGTCTCACGAAAGATGAAAGAAAGCTTGTAAACCGAGTTGCTCAGTACGGATTACATGGTGGTCGTCATTATCCGAAAGCTTGGTGTGACAAATATAGGGCTTTAGGATTCTTTACCGACTTTTTAAATTTTCAAGAATGGGAAGTCGTGGCACAGTTTTCGGGTCCAGTCTATCCGATTGAGGTAATACAGTTTTTTGCTTCTGTTTCATTAACCGATGGAGTGTTGAATGCCGTTATAAATGGCCGTTCAGTTTCGATTTCCGTGACAGACTTTTGTACTCTGTTTTCGGTTCCTGATGATGGAATCAAAATCAATCCGAGTACGTCATGGGATGAACTGACGGACATGGCTAAGTTGGAAGTTAAGAAATACTTTAATGTTGGGGCATCTTTGTCGAGTTGTGTTTTGGCGGGGAGTGTTTCTCCGAAGTTGAAATTTATGTTGAATTTTTTATGGAACACCGTAATTCCGTGCGGGGTGGACGGGACAAGATTGCATGTTGTGAGATGTTAGTTGTGAAGAATTAGTTGAAGGGAAACCGGGTTAATTTACCTTTTCTTGTATTTTCTCGTATTTCACAAACCGCTTTTTCGGTGACCGAGGACAAGCTTTATTCGACCCATGATCTACCCTACGGGATGTGGGTGTCACGGCTCCTTGATTTGAAAGGGGCCGTAGATGTGAACAATTATGGGGTTATCGCAAAAGATGACATGTGTGACACGTTTTTAAAATTCATGAAGTTGGATGCTTGTGGACCGGAGTTGATGTTTTTAACCAAAGAGGGCTCGGTCGGGATGCAGCCGGTTGGGGTTGATCTTTCGGGAATCGAGTCTAGGTTGGATTTGTTTATGGGAAGTGTGATGGAGCGCCTTGATGCGCAGGACAAGAAGATTGATGCGGTGTTAGACAAGATTGTTCAAACCGTGGCATTGGGTTCTTCGAGCTCTACCCGTGACCAAAGTGGGTCGGGTGTGAGTCGTGATATGAGGGCGTGGATGACGGGTGTGGATGATTGCCTAGCTAAGTTGGAAAGGAACATTGTGGATTGTCGACAAGAAATGTATAGGCAAAGGGATCGGATGACTTATTTGGTGAGCCAAGGCGGTTCTTTGGTTAAAAGTGGTACGGAAATGCGTGAGGGGATGCGTACTATCTTTGATGCGACGGAGGCTCTTTCCTTGAATGTTCGGAACTTTGACGTTTGCCTCACCGCTCAAGCTACACATGTGTCCTCGTGCCTTGACCGTCTCTCCACTCTCGAGTACCGCACTAGGCCCGGTTATAGAGCACCCTAGTCTCACCCGCCTACCCAAATGCCTCGCTTTGCTTATCCTTGTTTGTTTATTTCTTGAACTCCTTAACCAATTCGGCCCATTTTGGCTTGTTTAAACTTTTGTTCTATTCGGCCTACTTGGCACCTAACAATATATTTTGTGGTTTGTAGTTCTTAATTAACATTTGCACTTGATTTTGCTTGGTATATATCGTTTTATATTGCGTATTTTTCATATCTATTTCTTGCCTTGACATGTGTTATTCTAGTCGTTTTATGTCTTTGTTCTTGTCTTTTCAATGATGCCAAGAGGGGGAAGAAATGATATGATTTGAGTCTTTGCTTAAGTTTGCTCCTTGTCAAGACTCGTTATCTTTTAAATTCTTTCAAGCTATAACTTTGGCTATGTTGTTATGTTCTTGCGATCAAAGTTGCTATAACTTTGGAGTGCTTTGTTGAGGGGGAACCATACTTAGTCACAATGTTAAGAGGAAATCATAAGAGACTTGTCATCATCAAAAAGGGGGAATTTGTTGGACCAATTTCATAGTTTTGATAATGACATGTGTTTACGTAATAATATGTTTTACTCGATATATCATATGCGTGTAAGTGTGTGCTTTAGTCTTATTATAGCTAGCAACAATTATGAGAAGAAAGATCAAAGTTAGGCATAACTTTGATAAAGTCTGTGAGACAAAGTTATAACAACTTCAGGAATAACTTTGGAAGTGAACATGAAAGTTATAGCTAACCAGGACTAACTTTAAAGAAAATCGCTTCAAGCAAGATCTACATAAAACTACACAAGACTCAAGATAGATGGTCTTTGTGATCAAGATGAAGAGATGATCCGTATACTGAAGATCTTTGTGAAGATTAGATAGTATAGGTCGTCATTCGGTAACTATTCCATTCGAGAGATTTTATGTTCAAAGTTATAGCTTTAGCCTATGACTTTGGATGATAAATTATTGATGCATGATTTTGGAAATAAAATGTTTTGAAATGTTTTCAAAAGTGAAAGAGTATTTTTATATTTATCAAAAGTTTTATTTGAGAATATATTTATGAGATTCTATTGGTTAGTAATACAACTTATGAGTTGTCATGCTACCTAGGGTTCTAATATATTCTATCTCAATTTGTTGTTAACCTAATTAGCCCACCTAGTGTTTGAGCCACCTAGGGTTTCGTGAAACCTAGTGTTTGTGCCACCTAGGGATGCGTGCCTCCTAGGGTTTCGTGAGCTAGGAATTTCGGCCTCCATAGGTTGTTTTCCTTGTTTACCTAATCTAGGATTCTACTATATCTTTACAACAATATTTTGAGATATTAAGATAAATATATTTCTATAAGATAAATCAAATAATATTTTGAGATAAAGATATTTCTAAAAGATAAGCAAATATTGTTTTATGATAAGATATGTATCTTTATTAAATATTATACTAGGGTTTTAGATCTACTATGATCCTACTACTATAGATACTCATTCACATATTATTTGCAAAAGACACGAAATACACGAGTACAACTCGGCTTATTTATTTACTAGTGTTGATTTTCCAAAGTCGTTTTAAAGCAAACCTTTGAGCAAATATTTATTATTTTTAGAGTTTGTTTTTCAAAAGAGTCGTGCATCAATTATTAACAATCGCTTGAGTGAAATACGTTATTGGATAATAGTACATCATTATAAGCTTACAATTCTTTAACGGGAATTTGTGTGAGTTATATTGTACTTTCTTATTAGCGTAAGATAGTATAGAGTATTTATCGATACTCACCTTGAGTTATAATCATAGTGTTTATTATACGAGTGGGTTGATAATTTTTGTAATCCGTAGAAAGGTACTAAAAATTATTAATCGAGAATAGTGGACGTAGGTTTCAACGTGTGAAACTGAACCACTTCAAAAATCGTGTGCCTCTCTCTTATCTCTTTACTTTTCGTTATTTCGTTATTCGCGCTTACTTTGATTAATTACTTAGTTGATTTTAATTCATAAGATCAAATAATTAATTACATATCATATAAATCGAAAAAGTGGGGCTAGTTTTTAATACTCAATTCACCCCCCTCTTCGTATTCGATCAATAGACTCTACAAGTAACCAACAATTGAGAAACGTAGATGAAGAATTAATAGAAACCCCTAATATAATGAGAAAGTTTCACCACATCTTCATATAACCAAAAGAACAAGAAACGATTAATGATTCGAGCCTAGTCGCAAACACAGCCCCAATACAAAGATAATTTACCCAGACTAGGCTAATGAACAAATGCATGTAATTAGGGAAGTAGGGGTCGATCCTCAGAGAGATTGGTATTGTCCTATGATTGTGGGGGAGTCGTCTCACCTGAGTTTTAATCCTACACGATATTTTCCTGGGTTTTCTGCTGAGGTTTTTGAGAGTCGAAACTAATAAAAACAAATCCGACGTAGATACTACGCCAAAACACCAATTACGAGCACACTACAGTAAAATGAAAAACCATAACTAGAAAAACAGGAAGATTAGGCAAAAGCACACATTAAAAGACTGATAGAAAAAAATATACATGAAAAAGCTCAGGAAGAATTGGCCATTGGATTCATTACCAACATTAATCTCACTTTGAGACCAAATAAGAAGCCCTCCCTTGAGAAATTGGATTAAGGATACTAGCAAATACATAGTCATACTGGGCGTAAACCCAGCCAAGCAGCCAGAAAAACCAAAATCGTAAATGGTTTTGTTCATTACCATCATAGATCAGATGGTCTAGCCAGGCTTTTTAGGCGTTTACTAGGTCTTAATCCACCATGTCACGCTTTGTCTATTCAAATCTCGTATGTCTACCTTGGAAAAGAATTCCATACTAGTCAATGATTTTGATCAGGAATCGTCAACTATCGTTAAAGTCCAAACATGCATAGACACAATGTTTTAAAGGCACAATTTCTTTTGTCCAATTATCATCTTTTAATCAATCCAACATGGCTACCCTACACCCTAGAAAGGTGACTACTCACTCATGATTATGTTTATGTTTAAGATGATATTAACAATGAAAATT